>JAASFQ010000020.1:0-79531 GCA_023333845.1 Globisporangium polare | reverse complement strand
GGAACAGTTATGGCCAGCAATGATGCGGCCTTGTCATTGGCTACTAGTATGAATAAGTAGCCAATCAGAAACACTGAGCTTCCATAGCCAGTCAAAGTAGCTTTATTTAGGCCTAGCTATAGTATACAAAGCTCTAGTAACTTGTACCCGCTGTCGGGGCCTCCCTCAGGGCCTAAATAAACAGTCTCGCTTTTGCCTTCTTTGGAAGCAATTAAAGCCTTTTACCTTTCGTCCAGATTGCTCTGTTATAAACAGGCAATCAGATCGCAGGAACTACTGATCCCCCTCATCACGAGTCCTAGTGGAAGTCGTGTAACACACGCTTCCTCACTCTGTGTATCGTGCTGAGTAACTCGGGAACGCCCGGTTACAAAGCAGCCACTGCTTAGCCTGACGGAAGTATAACATACAAGAATGCCTATCAAGTTGCTTGCCTGCCTTCCCTTCATGAAATGCTAAGTACACACCAAACTTATCCATCGCAGATACAAACGCCTTCCCGGACGTGTCACTCAATATGCAACCTTTCACCTACTCCCGATCAACATTCTCTGACTTTTGGAATATGTCAAATGCCTTCACAGCCGTCGCTCAGACACGCTTTGTGTTTCCTGGCTGAAGGTCGTCCAAATCCATTGTTGTCGGATGTTGATCAAATATGAAAGTGATACGTCTTGATGTTGGTGTTTGGATGGCATCTACATATCTGGCGAACGGGTCCGACCTTGCACGTCGGAATCACTACTTCCCTACCCCTAGGCGCTATTCTTGGTCAAAATAGTTGTGTTTATATTTCCTGATTGGAGGAAACCCAGCACTGATGTGTGAGTGGTTACGAATTCTTCTACAATACTATGTGTGGTCGGACAGAAGGCGATATTCATCCATATATCTGCTGGAAGCTGAGTCGGTTTTCCAGCATTGGTGAAAACCGCAGCGATTCTTTTGTTGTTGGCGATGCAACATCCAGTCAAAATATCATGCTCGATGTGCTTTTCCTGAAGCTGCCAGAGACTCTTCATGATGAATTGTCGAAGTTCTCCATTTCGGTCGCTTGGGCATCATGTTTGATCCGTCCAGATATGTATCAAGTATCGCCTATAGATTTATATAGAGTGTGAATAGAATCATTGGATCAGGAGTCAAGCATACATAGGAAAATATAACGTTTCTCATAAATCAGGCTAGGCAGGTTTCGCTGACATTTGTGTCCAGCGATTTGATTGGTGAAAAGTGCGCAAACATGCGAAAAGTGAGAGAGAGAGAGGGAAGAAGGGAACGGCGCTCAAAACAGATGATGACGAATACCCTCCATAAACAAGTACATCTTGAGCTCTGAATTTGGTCTTGCGTTTCAAGTACCTCATCGTCGCTTGAAAAAGAATACCCCTTGGAACACGATTCGCGGTCTGAATATTGGTCTGCGCACGTGGAAATGAGCTTTCCAGCTGAGGCGTTTACTCGTGCACGCAGTCGTGATTGTGCTGCGCGCCAAGAAGTCAGTCATTCGCCTGCGTGCGTGTGTGAGCGAGTGCGAAGGAAGGCGTCGGAGAGAGGAGGAGGAGCGCAGGTGATGCTCGCGTTCGTGCGCAGGAAGGGCAGCGCCGACACCGTGAGCACCAGTCCGTCGTCGTCCATCGACGGCGATGAGCTTCACCGGCTGAGCGTCGTCCCCGTCCACCCGCCCAAGCAGGAGCCGCCGCCGCCGCCGCCGCCGCCGCAGCAGCAGAAGAAGTGGCGGAAGCGGCCGCTTTCGCTTCTGCAGCGCAGTAGTAGCGCTAGTAGCAGCGCCAGTACCAGTAACGACACGAAGGACGCAGTCAAGGAGAGCGCGACGACGGCGGCCGTGGGGGTCGCAGACAAGGACGCGGCAGCGCTGCTGACCGTGAACTCGAGTCTCGCGAGCCACGTCGTGTGGAAGCTCGCGATGCGCATGTCGCTGCACAACGAGAGTCGCTTCGTGCAGTACCTGTCCAGGTCCATGCTCGGCATGGGGTCTCCGCACAAGGTATGGCGTTATTCGTGAAATAGCGCGCGTGTGTATCGTGTCGTAATAGCTCGGAACTGACTGTAATGGTGACCATTTTCACTATCGTTGTTCAGCACCCTGAGAAGCACCAAGAAGCCGATCAGCCACACCAGCACAGCCTCAAGCAGACCGAGAGCCAGAGGCTGCTCACAGGCTCCCCACACAAGCAGGACCCAGACGCCGGCAACACGCCCGAGCCGTGTCACGCCACTCCCGTTCCCACGGGTGGCAAAGCGCCGTTCACGCCGTCGATCCACGCGCTGCCGCCGCTTCCCCCACTGCTCTTCTGTCCGCTGAAGGGCGCCCCCGCGCGTTCCCGCGCGACGCCGCTGCGGAGCTACGTGCGGTGGGCGTACCCAGGGCTGCGTCCGGGCTTGTCGATTCGCGTCGTGCGCGCCGAGATCATCACGTCCATGCCGGCCGTGACCGAGTACATCGTGCACGTGGAGGACTTGCACACCAAGGTCTTCTGGATCGCGAAGAAGCGCTTCCACGAGTTCTACCTGCTGCGCAAGAAGGTGCGTCACGCAAAGCAACGGGCGTCTGATTGTGCTGCTGTCATGTTGTGTCTATCGTGCTTCCGGCCAGTTTTTTTTTCTCATGCTATTTCAAAAATTCTCTGTTGTCTGATCAGATTAAGCTGATGGCCAAGAAAGCGGTGACGCCCGCCGAGGCCGAGCAGCTCAAGTTCATCCTGGAGCTGCCGTTCCCGCGCCGGCGCTTCCGGAACCCGAGCGTCGAGACGATTTCGCGGCGCAAGGCCGAGATCGAGGGCTTTCTGCGCAACGTGGCGGCGCTCGAGCCGTCCTCGGAGCTCTTCCTCGAGGTGCTGCGCGAGTTCCAGCTGGAGATGTGCTCGAGCGAGTTCATCTCGTCGCTCGAGAAGATCGACACGCGCGGCGAGCCGGTCGAGCCCAAGTGGCTCGCGTTCGACCTCTTCCTGAGTCTCAACAACGGCAGCACGGTGGAGGGCAACACGTGCTACAAGTTCTTGCAGGCGTTCACGAACAGGTGCGTGGTCATCGAGGCGGCCGTGTGCCCCGAGTGCAAGAACTTTGAGGGCAAGGCGCTCGCGGCCGAGGCGCTCAAGGATCTGCGCAACGTGATCACGAGTATCGAGAAGTACATTTTGGACAACCTGAGTCCGCAATACGCCGACACGATGTCGCTCATGGACCAGAGCGTGAGCGTGGCGTCAGTGATCGAGGACTGCGTGTTCCACGCGGTCGAAGACACGATCCTCGTGCCGCTCGAGCGCCAGATCGCGTTCCTCGTGAACGCCACGATTGACGTGGAGATGGAGGCGCGACTGGCGCACAACTTTGAGAAGCTGCGCGGCCGCTCGCAGTCGGAGTTCGGCATCCCGGAGCACCTGCAGTCCGAGGACGACTGGGGGAAGTCGTGCCACTACCTGAGCATGATTGACGAGCGCGCGTTGCCCGGCGACAAGATCCAGGAGCTCCTGCGCTCGGCGCTCGAGATCTTCAAGAGCTACGGCGAGAAGAACCTCGAGTGGCGCGAGAACTCGGCGCTGACCGCGGACGACTACCTACCGATCCATATTTATGTCGTGGTCAAGAGCGGGCTGCGGCGGCCGCTCGTGGCCAAGGAGTACCTCGGTGCGATGATCCACCCGTCCAAGATGCTCGGCGAGGTCGGCTACTTCCTCACGATGTTCGAGGTCGCGCTCAAGTACATCGCCGACATGTGATGTCGGCTTGGAGGTCGGTCGCACCCACTTAATTACCCGAGGATTTTGTTTCCCCTCCTAAAAATGTACGAATAGAAAAAAATCGAGCCAAAAGTCAGCGTTTTTGATTGGCATCGCAGAAATCCGATAAGCGCATCAAAGAAAAAATGTTGCGGATGTGGGCGTTGAGGCGTTGTTGCGTGGCGCAGCTGCAGGTGCATTGCCATCGCCTCCTGTGTTCAGCTGCGCGACCAATAGACACAGCAGCTGCGCGAGCGCCAGCGCTTCCAGTTGTCGCTGCGCTGGAGAAGGCGCCGTGTCTGCAGTGCGGACGCGCCAAGGAGCCGACGGCGGCACCAGCTGCCATGTGTGCGGTCTCGGGCCTGCATCTCGTGTGCTCGCGCGTATGTTATGCGCATTCACGTTGATGCTGAGCGGACTGCTGCTGGAACCCTTTTTTATGTATTAACACAGGATAGCGGTGTGGATGTGTGTGCTGTTGTTGCAGGAATGCGCCGATAGACTCGAGAGCGAGCACCGGGAGCTGCTCCTGCAATACCAGAGCATCGCGGAGGACGGGGTCTACAGCACAGGAGCCCAGGCTAAGCGCCTGTTTGCCGAAGGTGCGACCGAGGAAGCCATGCGCTATCGCTCTTGTTTCCACAAATCTTCATTCGCATAACTCTGACTCGTCGCTTGGCTTTCGCACCCGTTCGTCAGTCCTCTCAGTCACCAAGCAACAGCCCTCGCCAGCATCAGCACTGTTAGTCGTCTCAGGTGTTGACTCGTGGGAGAAGTACTTGCAACTCTACACGCACGACGTCCAGTGGCTCGAAGACCCACGCGCGATGCGTCTCTTCTCGGCCGCGTACTCGTTCGTGATGACGCTCAGCCACTTCTTGCCAGGTACGTATCGCTTCACGTGCTCAGTTGAGCTGGTGGTGCGCACCTCCGTGCTAATGCTACGTTCGTCTTATCCTTGATTGCATGTGTAGCTCTTCGTGACGCTCAAAAAGGAGGAACTACAGCTCGAGACGAAGTTGCGATCCACGTGATCGGCGCCCGCGCAGAAGCGATGATGCCGCGCCATTTCTGGGAAGAGCTCAGCTTCTTCCACCCGGACGTGACCAAGTTCGACATCAAACTCGTCGGCGACCACGTCCCCGCGCTTCGCAAGAAGCAACGACAGGCGCAAGATCAGCAACAGGGTCAACAGCGAAGTCGGATTCACTTGGAGAACATCAATGGCCTCTACCACGATCAACATGTCACCGAAAGCATCCAGAGTCCGCCCGACACGTTCGTGCTCTTCAATCCTGGCATCGGTCACCCGTTCCTAAAAGAGCGCTGGCAGCCGACGATCGAGTCTCTGCTGGCGTCTGGGAAGCCGATCCTGCTGTCGTCGTTCAGCAAAGTAGACCAGGAGCGCGACGTCGCGGTGCTCGAGGAGCTGGACGCCAATTCAGATGAAGAGACGACGTTCTTGGTCCCACCGCAGCGCAACCCATTTCGAAACCTCAAGTATCAAGTCGATCCACTGAATCTGAAGACGCCGATCCAGACAAACGCCCACGTAATGGTCGTCCAGAGAAAGCCAAGTGGGAAGTGAGCGGCATCTATTTGCTCTTCACACTACTGTGTCTGCTGCATCCAGTGCCGCACCGCTTCGCCTGGATTCGGGTACGCGATTTGCTTGTTCCGGACTTCTTGGACGTACGCGATCGTAGAGTAAAACTCGTCGAAATACATTTCCCACTGCTTCTGCGGACTTGAGCCACTCGTTGTGTCCGCTACGCGTCTCGACTCGTTCATCACGCGGCGATACATGTCGTCTGCGCCTGCTGCCCCGCCGGCGATCTCAGTCATGAACTTGGTGAACTTTGCTGCTGTCATGGACACACGTTCGTCTTCAGCCCGTGCGGCGGCTCGCTCATCATCGGTCGTTGCGTAGTACTCGAAGAGCGACCACAGAATGTTCTCGATCTCCATGCCGACAAAGCAGATCCGGGACGGCGCTGGTGCTTCGCTCTCGGCAAGAAATCCCAAGTCGCAGAAGAACGAGAGCAGGATCTCGCGTGCAGAGAGGGGGAAAGCTGGTGGCTTCGCGTTCCCAGCGAGCGACTTCGTGAACAATTCCAGCGCACACGAGCCCAGGAAGAGCGTGAAAGCCTGCGGTGTGAGTAGTCCATCGCGGTCACAAAGACTACCAAAGACGTGATGAATGACCTCTTTCGACAGGTACGAAGGGTAGAGTTTCATGTCTTCCAGCATCTTCAGGATGCCCGAGAGCTGGAGACAGAACTGGTTCCCGTGGCTCGGATTGCGTTTTTCGTTCGAGTACTTCATCAGCACTTTCAGGAGCGGCTGGTGGAATGAGAGGAACAGGTCGCGGACCTGCGCTGTCTGGTACCAATTCGTGTAGATCTCTGCAGGCACCGCGAGCGGCGAGGTCATCGTAGAATACCCAGGTGGCGAAGTGGACGACGACAGATGCGACGACGCGTTCCCATGTGTGGGCTCAGGAGGAAGCATCGGGTCGCACTGGTACTCGTAGAACGTGGTCGCGACGGATGGGTGATCGGAGCTTGGGTATGTGTGCTTCAGCGACGACTTTTCCATGACAGCACGCTCCACGACCGCAGTCTCGTGCTCAAGCACTGCGAGCAGCTTCTCCTGGTTCTGGAGGATGTCGTCACTTAGCCTGCCAGCCCACGGAGACCGACCCGACAGCATGTGCTCTCGTCCGTTCCCGCCACTGCTGCCATTGCCACCGCAGCGGGACGGATCCACCAGTGCTAGAAGGCTCCCCCAGAAGGCTCTCATTTGCTCCGACTTGTTTGTGCTCTCGTGGAACAAATCGTGCAGGAGATTGTTCACACCGACCAGGAAATCTGGGAACAAGAGACCGCGCTCACTCGCGTAGTCAGGGAGATGGCTCACGATTTTCTCTGCCAGTTCTTCTTTCTTGAGCTGGTTATTTTCGAGAAGAGTCGAGTACTCGATCATGCGAAGGAGCGATTCCATCGAGAGACGAGGCGCAGCGTTGTCATCCATCCCGTTGCTCCTCCCGTAGCTTGAAATAGCGAGGCTTCCCTGCAATCCTCCAGGTTGACCACCATTGCTTGGGTCGGAGGTGACTGTTGCGTGGAGTAGAAACAGTTCCTTCAGGTTGGCGATCGCAATATCTTTCGACAGCGAGAGCATCGACAGCGGCAGCTCAAGCCCTTCCCACGCAAGAAACGCGGACAGCTGACTGCGTAGTGAGTGCGCCTTCTCTTCTAGCGCCACTTGGTGCTCTTCCATTTGCTTGTACTTCTCTTCTTCGCGCAGCAGCTTCTTCGTGAGTACGTCCACTGCGATGCGTTTGTCTTGAGAGAAGAACTGGAAGCGCTCCAAGTCACTCCGCAGCACTCGATTGTAGTCGTCCATTGTCTTTGCGTACTTGTCCCGCTCCGCAGCCTTGAGCTCTGCCAACTCAGACTGCAGACGCAGACTTTTTGTGGCGATCGACATGTTCGCCTGCATGCGCCACTCGGTGAAGACCGCGCGGAGCCAGCCACGCTCGACATCTCGGATCACTGTCGTGACGAAAGCGTGCTTCACGACCTGGAGCTCAGCGTTATTCTCAGTCAACTGGTCCGTCACTCGCTTGTAGTCTCCTCGCGAGTTCTGGAGCTTCTCCTCCAACTTGGTCTTCTCTCTTGAGAGCGAAAACACGCAATCCTTCGCTTCATTCAGATCCTTCTCGCTTTGCATCGCCTTCTCGAAGTCGACGCGGATGCCGTCCAGCTGAGCCCGGGTCTTCCACTTGTCAAACGCATGCTGCTTGCTGGAACGAAGTCTCCCGAGAACGAGCACGCTCAGTTTCGTGCAGCCAAGCTCGAGCGAGGTCGCCAATCTCCGCTGCTGCTGTTGCGGGATTTGTAAAACCCTGAACGCTTCCCGTAGTTGCGTGGTTCTCCAGCGCTTGACAGCCAAATTTAGCTGCAGCAAGCCATTTTGCATTGCGAGCATCTTTCCGCTGCGACTTGTTTCACTCAGCGATGCCTGCAAACTGGATACGACGAGTTGCTGCTTCACGCAGGCGTCATTTACTTTGAGTCGATTGAACGCTTTCGCCAGTGCCTTCATCTCGACAAGCCGGTGCAGCTTGCTCAAAGTCTCCAACGCGCGACAACGGGCGACTGCCAGACGCTGCGAGCTCATTTGCCACTTGCCCATTGCTGCTCTCAAGTTGCTCAATCTCTTCACTCGCAGCAAGCGTCGGATCGTCTTCTGCTGCAGTTGCTCTTTCTCTTGGAGCTGCCGTGTGCTTGAGACCGAGTCCTTCCGCTCGAGCTCCTGCATCAGGTTCTCTTTCTCAGCAGACAAGTGCGCCATTTTCTGGATCTTGGACGCCTCGGCTGCGATTTTCTTCAGCAAATCCGACTGCAGCGACTGGTTCTGCTGGAAGAGCTGCTGCGTCTGGAGTTTGAGTTGCTCCTCGCTTTTCGAGGTGAGCGCCAGCTGATCCCCGAGTGTCTTGAGCCGTTCTTTTGAAGTCAGTTCATGCATGACGTGCTTTTGGATTTCGTCCTTGAGAAACTTGTTCTCGCGATCCGAGTTCTCCAGCACTTGAATGCGCTCGCTCAGGTTGCGGATGATTTCTTTGTCGGCAACTGACACGCGCGCTCGATTCTCCAGCTCGTCAACCAGAAATCGTTTTTCCTGGAGAATCTGCTCGTACTCGGACCTTGAGCACCCTGCCACAGCATACATTGGGACTTCTGCCAACAAAGTAGAAGCGATGGTCTGCCTTCGATCTTGAACTTGTGGCTCAACGACAACTGCTGCTGCTGCTGGTGGTGGTGCTGAACTGACGAGCAGCTCTGGTGGCTGGCCAGCGCCGTTTGACGCTGTGGCTGAGACGCGAGGAGCTGGGACTTCTGGAGCTCGCGATGACGCCGATGACGACAAACTGATCTCCGCTCGAAGGTTCTGAAGCAAGTTCTCCAGACGAGCCTCCGACACCACGGCCGCACTTTCAGTCTTCTCAGTACTAGTAACGTCCGCTTTCTTCACCTGTGGGCCCGAGAAGTTCACCTCCGCTCTCTTGAAGTCGTGCCAGATCTCCTTGCGCTTCCACTCGTCCAGCATCCGCGAGCTTCGTCGGCTCGACTCGGAGCTCCACAGCATCTGCGACCTGGACACGTTCGCTGTCATCGTGAGTGAGTCTTGACGCTTCATGAGCACTTTGCTCGCCGACGTGGGCGTGACGTACACGCTGTTCGCGCGCTTGAGGGAGTTTGGTGACAGTGGTGTCTTGCGCCGGTGCTCGCTCTCTTTGTCGATAGCGAGCGAAAGCGGATGGACGCGCACTTCAATGGATGGCGCTTCTGCGTGAACTTGATGAGGTGTGCCCACAGGTGATGTCGAAGCGGCGCGATCGGAGTCCTTGGTGGTGATAGTAGACTCCGTGGGAAGACTTGGCATCATTGCCGCTGCAGCCGCTTTCTCTGTCGCTTTCTCAACCAAACTGATCTCATTCCGTAGCGAATTGATGCTGGACTCATACCCTGGAAACAGTCTTGTGAGGTCGCGCTTTTCTGGTTCTGCTCGCTCGTTTGTCTGTACTTCTGTCGCCACGGGGGCGGGGTGAAGGGGTCTGCTGGTAACCACTGCTGGTGAATTCGCTTCCATCGCCAGGTACTCGTCTGCCCAGCCGTCAGAGAGGTTACCGGCTCCCTCACCGTCCTCACCATCCGCATCGCTTCGGTTTTTCTGCGGTACCTCTTCAAAGTCCTCCTCCTCACTGCCGCTATCACCATGCGATGCAAGATCGTCCGGTATCCACGGCGTCACCGCCTCTTGCTCTTCACCATTTCCCACGTCTTCGTCTTCTTCTTTCGCCACAGCTGCTGCTCCTTTTGCCACTGCATCATCGGATGCGTAACCATCTTCATCACTGGCGCTGTCGTCGGCATCATCGTCGTCGAGCCAGGAGGCGTGGTGGTCGAACTCGTCGTCGTCGTCGTGGATCTGACTTGCGCTCGTGTGCGCCGCCGACGCTCGTCCTCCTCGCACCATCGCTGCGGTGTTGGCGCTCAGCATCTTCGTCACACCCGTGACACGCAGTGGAAGGTCGGCGCGCGGGCTTCAACTGCGGAAGGCTCGTGCTCTTGCTGCGCACAACCAACGTCCAGTGCGCGCGTCACGAAGGCGAAACGACGCGAAGGGAAACCACCTGCCAAACGTTATCTGAGGGTGAAAATAGAAGCCCGTTTCCTTGTTCAGAGCGTCAAAGGACCTGCTCGATTGTATACCCTCTGAATATCGTAGCGACGCCAAGTTGAAGGCTCTAAATCTGGACAGCTTTTTGGGCTTTTTGGAGTGGTGTTATTTTTGTTTGTTTATTTCCGGAGCTCTTCTATTCCAAATGCGACTGCTGTCTTGCGGTGGAGAAGCGATGAGCGATTCCATGCTCCCACTCAGGCCCCTTGGATCGCATTCCCTGGAGGACTGGAGTCGCCACACAGCCCGAGCGCCGCACATGCAGATCGATTCGCGCTCGCACACATGGATTGATACACCCTCGCGCAGTTGACCCGAAGAGACGCGCACACGTGCCCACGAACGCTGCTTAGATCAGCTTCTTGCTCTTGAAGAACTTCTTGAGGTACAGCACCTGCCACACGCCCATGCCCAGCAGCACCACGATCGAGAAGAAGCTGAACCAGAGCACGCGCGAGTTGGTCGACTCGTTCGTGTTGCGCATGGCCGCCTCGCGCTGGCGCATGTAGAGCATCTCGCGGTGGATCTCGTCGACCGTGTCCTCCATCTTGCGCAGCTCCTTCTCGACCGGCATGAGGTGCTCGCGCTTGGCGACCTCTGAGTAGTCCTTGGCCTCGACGCCGTGCTTGAAGTCCAGCATCATGCGCACCACGTTGTCATTCATGTTGTAGAAGCAGACCGTGTAGCTACCGGCGGCGTCGGCGTGGAACGAGAACTTGTGGATGTCGTCCGACGTCATGTCGATGTCCGAGTCCTGCTTGAGGTATTTGTGCAGCGGGTCCGTGATCGTGACCGAGATGCCCGTCTTGCCCTTGCGGCCGCCGATCACGTTGTAGTGGATCACCACGAGGCTGCCCTGCGCCACCTCGTCGCTCAGGCACTTCTCCGAGCGGCGGCGCACGTCGAACTGCACGGCTTCGGCGGAGAACAGCGCCGCGAGAGCCACGAGCAGCAGCAGCAGCAGCGACTTCATATCGATCGATCTTGCTTGGATCTTCCACGTAAAAGAGCGAATAAAGAGCGAGCGAGCGAGCCAGCCTCCCCCAAACGTTTTGGCAAAGATTGACAAGTAAGCAGTCTATTTCCTTTTTACAGCAATAATAGACAGCACTTTGCTGCTAAAGTGCAGAAGTAGGCGAACAAGAGACCGGCTTTTCAAGTTGGTCGAATAATAAAAGGGAAACTGCTGTGGAGAGTACTGCGTACCGTTTTATTCCAGTCCCACTTCGATGCGAACGAGCTTTTGAATGACTTTCTGAAAAGCGCGCGCACACACCATGGAGGAGCAAGGAGCAGACCGCGTACGTGCACGTGAAATACTCGCTCTGCTAAAGGATCTGGTTGCCAGGCGCGCCACCTCTGCTGACCCAATAATGCTGGTGACTCGTGCTATGTTGTTATGACGATGATGCAGGCGTGGTTTCAGCGAGAGAAGCAACGCCTGGAAGAAGAGATCCGCGAGGTGCGCTCGCTTGGAACACGGAGTTCCGTCCTGCACGCATATGTGACGCGGAAAGCGGTGCTAGCAGTGTGGCTAACGTTTTTGTTATCATATTGCATGCTGCCAACAGGAAATGCAAGAAGCGATCTCGAACGTGCACATCCTCAACCAGAACCTGGAGCACCTGAACGACGTGGTAATGACGCTGACATGCCGTTTATTTTCACTGTTTTGTCTTCCTGCGCTTTATCTCATTCGTATGTGTGTGCTTCATGCACTACTGCAGGGTCACGAGATCGTGAGCATCTCCGCGGTCTGGGTCGGCTTTCTCCAGCAAATGACGGCGTCGGTGGAGAAGCGAAGATAAAGAACGTCACGCCACCTCATCCATTTGTGCTCGCAAGACTGCGTATTTAATGTGCCCGAATGGCGTTACCGATCATACTGGGATTTCAGACGCTTGCTTCTGCTGCTGCTCTTGTTGGTGCAACGCTCGCTCTCTCAGTTTATCGAGCACGCGGTGTTCGTAATCGAGGTGCTGTCGCAGCGAAATAGGTCCGCCCGGCAGCTCTTCAGCCCCTTCAGCGGAGTAGCTGCGCGGTCGAGACGCGCCTTCTGCTGCCGCGTGGTCTTCCGCTTCGACAATGTGGCCCTGGATCGAGACTTCACGCCAGCAGGACGCGTGGCCTTCTATCCGCACGGACTTGGCCTGCCCAATTGAACGAAAACACCAATTGTGTGAGCCAAAGAGAACCGAGTAACAAGGGAGGCAACCGGCGGACGCATGTGAATCGTACCGCCGACGCTGCAGACACGAAAACGATCTTGGCAGACGACGACTTGACTTTGATCGACGCGATCTCGCCGTGAACTCGGAACGCGTGGCTCAGCGTGTCATCCGAGTGCGAAAACTGCTTGCGATCCCACTTCACGGTCACTGTGCACTGCGACTTCGACGCTGAGCCTAAGAGCAACAAAGTCCACCATTGTTAGTTCGTTGTAGATATGATACCAGCAGAGCAGCCAGGCGAACCACAGATTGACGTACGAGACGCCAGCGATTCCCTCAGCTGGTCAACTTCTTCGCGACGACGCGCATCCCGAGCGAGCCGCTCCTCCATCTCTTTCTGGCGCGCAAGCCCTTTCTCGCGTAGCTTTGACAGGTCGCTCTTGCGATACTGTCCGCCGGCGGTGTCGCGCTTCTGCTTGTGCTTCAAGTCGTGGCTCTGCTCCTTGCGCAGCAGCTCTGCAGTAAATGGCAGCACCATCATCCATCAGACACGAACAGACTAGTCAGTTAGTAAATCTACGTCGTGAGCATACGCGCTTGGTTTCCAGAGAAACACAAACGGGTAGCAACGCACCGTCACGCATCTGGCGGCGCTTGCCGTCGAGCTCGGCCTCGCGCTCGCGCTGCTTCTTCTTCGCCATGAGCTCCTGCGAGAGCTTCTTGTCATACTGCTCCTTCTTCTTCGGGTCCAGCAGCACGTCGCGCGCATGTTTCAGCTCCAGAAACTTCTTCACTGCAGTATACAGCACACAGCACACGAGGACATGGAGCGCGTAGTGTTAGTGTTAGTACCCAGATGACCGTTTTCACAAGACAGCGAAAGTCCAACTGCAGACAATACGCACCATCTCCACCGCGATCCGGGTGGTGCAGCAGCGACTTCTTCTTGTACGCGCGCGCGACCTGCTTCTCGTCCGACGCCGCCTCGAGTCCGAGGATCTCGTAGAGGTCGTCGCGGTACTCGTCCTCCGCCATTCTCGTCTGCTGCTTTCTCTCGTTTCGCTTTGAGCTGCTTGACTGTGAAACAAGCAAAGCAACAACGAGCGTTTAATGTCAGAAAGAGGATGGCGATTTCAAATAGCACATCCAGGTCAACGCTGCTCTTTTGAATTCTGGGGGAAAAAACATATCTGTTCTCAACTACCCTAAGGTCTCGAATAAAAGACCCGCCGCCAGCTCCACATTTCCGTTCGTCGACGACAGCGCTTGGATCGCCTGATAACGCAAGAGAGGCAACGCAACGAGGAGGTGAGTACTGGAGCGACATCCAACACACCACAACAGCAACACAACCACGCACCGGCTGTCGGTCAAAGCCCAGCGCCATCAGGCGCTCAATCTTCTGCTCCTGGCCCTCACCACCAGCCGCCGCGACTGCCGTCGCTGGCTGCGGTGCGACTGGCCCAGGCGGAGCAGCTCCAGCCGCAGCAGCGGACGCTGGCGGGATCACCTGCGCTGGAGGAGCTCCATCCGCGCGCTCAGACAATGGGATTTCCTGTGTGCATGAAGACAAGAAAGAGTAACATTGGTCAGTGCCTGTGCATGAGAGAGGCAGCAAGTGTTTTACTTCTTCATCGTACGTGTTCAGGGAGGAACGGGACTTCGTGGGCGATTGCACCTTCCTGGAGACGGAGCACGTTCTTTTGAAGGTCGATGCAGCACTGTGGGCGTGATAAGTTGGAGGGTGTTAGCATGGCACGAGCGGTTTCGTCTTCGTGACGTAGCATTTGATCGTACCAGGTGTCGCTTGAGCATGTCGAGTCCAAAGAGGAAATCCACGCCCTGCACAAAGGAAACACCAACAGTATGTCGAGCGTGAGTATGTGCGAGAAATACACTGACAATGACTGACACACCACGCACCTGCTGGTCCAGAATCGTGAAGCTGCAGTTGTAAAAGTTGTCGCCAATCTTCAGCGACGCCATGTGGACACGACCGATGATCTTCGCAGTTCCCACGCCGACAGCCTGTCCAGCGAAGCGCTTGTCGACCAGACGCATGATCCCGCATCGCTCCGCGCAACTCTGTTGGAAACAGTGTGACCACCAGTCAGCATGGACTCAGCAAAAGCTCAACTCACTTTGGTACCGCTCATCACACTCACCGACGACATGATCGTGGACTGCGCGCCAGAGTCCACGAACGCCTTCACTTCCATGCCGTTGACTTCACATGGGATATAGAGCATCGAAACGCGGCCGAACGCCTCTGGCATCTCCTCGATCGCGATCTCCATGTTCTGCTGCACGTTGCTCAGACGAATGCGCTCCTCGATCTGCGCCTGCGCCGCAGCGTCGAACGGGTTGCGCTCGAGCGACATGACCTCTTCCTGCTCCTTGAACTGGCGCGACGCCGCCTCCATGTGGATTTGCATGAGCACCATGCGCACTTCCTGCACGAATCAAATGGTACAATTGACAGAGAAACAGGAGAAGTCAGTGAGAATGCACTCGCGGATTGTATCACAAGAGAAAATGGCTCATACCGAGACACTCTTGGTCTTCAGCGCATGCGCGAGCTTTGGGTTGCCTTCCTCCAGCTATAATAGAAATGAGACATACACACAGCATGATCCATTCGTGTCAAGGTCAATCGATTCACCGTCTATCACCATAACGACAAGTACCGTACCTCAGGAAGAAGGTGAGGGTTCTTCTCCATGATGTCGAGCAGCACTTCAGGGGACGCAGCTGACTGCAGGAAGCACACACGATGCATGTCACACCCGTTGCGCGTTTTGTGAGCAGCTCATTGACTACAAAATAGCATCAAGAGCAAGAGGGTACGAACCGGAATCTCGTGCAGCTTCATGCCCGTGCGGACAGTGAAGCCCCCAATATTCGGCAGCAGCGACGACGATGCAGCTGGCGCTCCAGTTGCAGGAGCCGATGGGTTGCGCATAAGGACGAGCAAATCGTCGTCCTTCACGCCAGCCTGCTCAAACTGTCGTCACGCAGATGATACACACTCTTTTGTCAGTGACTTACAAGCGCATGTACCCAGAGTCGCGTTTCTATCGAAATCGCACCGTTTGGTTCGCGCCGATCGGCGTTCCATTGAAGAGAAGAAGCTGAGTCGCTGGCGGGATACCAAACTACACGTACACATACACATATCATGAGCGTCAGCACATCCAGACCCACCAAAGACATGTATCCAAGAAGAACCCAGCAGAGCTCTTCAACTTTGAGCTGCTGCGTACCTGCTGCTGCAGCTGCGCGGCGATGGCCGCGACCGTCTGCTGGGACTCGACGGCCACTTGACCCACGGCGTCGCCGTCTGCAGACGTGATGGTCACCTGCATCGCTTCTCTCGTTGCTTCCGCTTCTTCTCGCGCGCGCTTGCGAGTGTTGCCTTCGCTGCTCTCGAGCATCCGCGAATGAATGCCAAGATTTCGGCCAAAAAGCAAAAATTGGCGTTGACGAATGAGGGTGGAATTGTCCAATCCGGGTCGGATTACGGGAAACTCCAAATCCCGCCACCTCTTGGTCGTCGAACTCGCGGCAGATGCGTCGGTGGGTGGCCTCCAGCGCCGTGAGAATCTGCTGCATGTGCGACTTGCGCCTGGACTCTGCGCTCCATGTCCAGCTTCGTCTGCTCGGCTCCGTGTGTGTGTGTGTGCCGAATTGCGGCGTCATACCCTGATGTTGTTGTCCACGATGCGCGTCTAAAAACAAAAATAGCTTGTCAAAAACACTTGAAGTTTGTATGGACCTGCATCGACCGACGGATCTTGTTTCCTTGATTGCGAAAGGTTGCGAGAAGAACGAGAAGCGAATGATGAGCTTCCCAGGCAACAGCAACGCGCAGCATGCGAACCTGTCCGACCTGAAGGAAGGTCTGTGAGCGCGTATGAGTATCTGTATGTGTAGGTAGTCTATTGGCTCACTTGACTGGCTGTTTGCGTGCGTTTGAGCAGTGCTGAAGGAGACGCTGGACGCGCGCGGGTCGCTCAGCCAGATCAAAGCGCGCATCCGCGCCGAGATCTTCGCGGCGCTCGATGACCAGGTACTTCGCAATAGCTTGGCACCGTATCTTCTCTCTTCGTGCTGATAGTCTATCGTGGCTATGACGCGCAGGACGCGCCGAAGCCCAAGCTCTCGAACGAGAACCTGATCATCAACGAGCTCATCCGCGAGTACTTTGAGTACAACGGCTACCGCCACGCGCTCTCCGTTTTCCTACCAGGTGAGAAGGGTGATACCATCCATCCACACTGAGGCTTTTTACATTGTACCTGACTTGCATTTTTGGCATTGCTAGAGTCCGGACAGCCAGTCGACAAGCCGTTCCACCGCGAGTTCTTGGCGCAGGAGCTCAGCAGTAAGTCGCGCATAAATGTATGCATTTCCGAATGATGAAGCCAAGGGGACTGACTCACACTGAGTGTACATATGCAGTTGAGGAAGACTCACGCTTTACGCACGTGCCGCTGCTCTACAGCATCATCGCGAGCTTGCAGCAGGCGAAGGAGCGATCAACGGATGGCGACGCCGACGGCGGACTGCAGCATATGCGCGCCTTCATCGCGTCTTCAAACACTGCGGTAGGCAGCATCTGCTGTGGTTTCCCTTCTACTGCATGCTGTGCTCGGATCACGCGGCACTAATTTCACTCTCCATTAAACAATGTGCAGCCCGTCGACCCCGCAAGCGATCGAACAGCCCCGCCTCGCTCTTCTTCGCCTCGACAGTCAACTAACATTGGTACGACAGGCGAGTTGCCATGCATACACGTACAATGATGAGCCGTCTCTCTCTAATGCCTCTCTGCTATGCGTGTGCCTTTGGCCTTCGTTAGGTGGCATGAAGGAGCCGTCGCCATTGATGTTCAGGAAATAGACAGGTGGGTAGGCGCACAAGACCAGCAAGCACGTGACGAGAACAAAACACACTGTATTTGTTGTGCTCCACCACTTCATTTCTGTCTATCTACTTACGCCTTCCACATGCGCACGTACCCGTCGCTGCCGAAGGTCGCCACGATGTTCCTGTGTGGGTGGTGCGCCACACCGAAGGCGTCCCCATTGCTGATCTGCATGGAGCTCTCGAGCGCAGCCGTCGCCGTGGCGTACGAGAGGATGTACCCGCGGTCCGTCACGCCGTAGAGCCACTTGCTGCGCGACGAGAGCGCGCAGGCGACGAACACGCCCATCTTGCTCTCGTTGATCGGGTCCACTTTGTACGTCAGCAGCGGCTCGCCGTCCATCCCCATGAGGAACATGCTGTTCGTGCGCGTGCAAATCAAAATGTTCTCGCCGCCCTTGCTGCTACTATCAGAGGAAGGCACCAGATGGACACTCACAATGTCCACCTCGGTCCCGTAATTGGCGTTCGGCGGACGGATCGTGTGGACGCACTCGGCGGTCTTGACGTCCCAGACCTTGACTGTACCGTCACAGGAGGACGAGATGATCCTGGAGCCGTCCTGGGAAAAGACGGCCGAGTTGACGTAGCTCTCGTGGCCGTGGAACTCCTTGAGCGTCTGGCCGGATTTGAGTCCGTGGATGCGGATAAGCTGGTCGAAGGACGACGTGAGCAGCTGCGTGCCGTCGCGCGAGAACGCGATACTGTGGATGCTCTGTGCGTGCGCGTTGTCGAAGCGCCGCAGACACACGCCACTCGAGAGCTTCCAGACCTTGAGCTTGCCGTCTTCGCTGCCCGTCGCGAGCATCTCGCCGTCGCGGCTGAACGCCTGCGCCGTCACGCCCTCGTCGTGCATCATGAACTCGTCCTAGTGACCAGGCACGAAAGTCAGTATTACCATACGAGCAAGCCGATTATCGACAAGGATAACAACACGCACATACCTTGGCCTGGTACTCGAGGTCCTTGCGCAGCTTGCACTTCTCAAAGTCCCAGACTTCCACGAAGCCGTCCTTCGTGCCCGTGACGAGCATGCGGCCGTCACGACTGAACTGCGCGCACTGCGGCACGGACGTCTTGCTGAACTTGATCTTGCCCGCGGACTTGCGGATCACCTTCTCCGTGCGCTCGACGATTGTTTCTTTCGCGCCGCCGCGGAACAAATCGTAGTCTGCGCCTGGGGCGATGACGCCCTGCAGCTGCTGCCACTTGAGCGCCTGTCCGAGTAGCGACAGCAGACGCGACGGCGCAACGCTTGTGACCTGATACAGCCATACACCAAACGATATCAGCTTGTGCGCATATCTAATAGACCGAGAGGATAATGAGAGGCACACAAAAAAGCACACCTCGGTCTTGATGAGCTGCGCGATGTCGTCGCGCTTCTTCTGCTTGGACGACCCAGCGTACGCCTCCACGGGGTCGAAGATCGCCTTCTGCGCGAGCTTCTCGAGGCGCAAGTATCTGCATATTGCATCACACACATCAAGTCAGTAATAAGCACACACACAGCAGCAAACATGCACCAGTCATTCGTTCACGCAGTCGTCACGCCCAAGCCTGACCTCTCCGGCTGCGTCTTCTTCATCTGCGCCATGGGCGGCGTGCTGCGCAGCAGCTGCAGCGCCACCTCGTGCTCCTGGATCTCCAACATCTCCAACACGATCTGCTCGTAGAGCTCCATCATCGCCGCGGGGCTGCACTCGAGTGCCTTGGTCTGCTGCAACACGTTCTCCCAGCGGCCGCCCGCGATGTCCGCCAGCAGCGCGTCGACCGAGTCCACGGCGTTGAGGCTGATCTGCGACTCCTCCTGCAGCGCGCGCATGGCGTTGAAGAGGCGGTTCTCCTTGAGGAACTGCAGGATCAGGCGCACGGCGTCGCCCGCGTCCACCTCGAGCTGCTCTGTTGCGCTGCTGCTCATGCTCATGCTTGCTTGGTTGATCTGCTCTCTTTTTGCTTGACGCTTTGTCAGAAAGACAGATTTTCAAGCAACAAATGTCCGGGAAAAATGTCCGAAAAGGTGTCTTTTGTGGCTCATCATGTACAACTGGAAACTGTTGCGAGCGACGAGAACAGGGACGAGGCCACCATATCGATGGATGGTGTCGTTCGAATATGCCTGAATAGTCTCGGAGGATTCGACCGCCTCGATGGATCTCAACAACTTCATCGTTGAAGAGCGCACCATTCTTGGTGTAGTTGAACGACCCCGCTCGAAGGAAAGACGGATAGCCAGTCAGTAAAACAACAGCAGCAAAGAACACCCACCGCATAACCAGCCGCACCACTCCTACCTTGAGCTGCTCGCACGGCGTCGGCTATCTGTTGAATCATACGATTGGATGTCAGCTAGGAAGCGAATGAGACATACGTTTAGAGACCAGAAGCGAAAGCACCTCGGGGAGCCATAGGATGTACACGCTGATGTTCAGGGTCCGCTGCGTGCTCAGGATACGCGAAATGATCGAGCGAGGT
Source organism: Globisporangium polare (assembly GCA_023333845.1). NCBI lineage: Eukaryota > Oomycota > Peronosporomycetes > Pythiales > Pythiaceae > Globisporangium > Globisporangium polare. Next base: position 59,970 of record JAASFQ010000020.1, on the reverse strand, counting down.
GAAGAAGGCTCGTTCGTGTGTACGAAGCTGCAGCCGACTAGGGGCGCTTGGGTTCTTGGCAGAGCGGACCCTATGTCGACATTCGACTCATCTCCCAGTTGCTGTCGGAGCAGCTGTAGAGACTGCTCGTGTAGATCGCGCAGCAGCTGCTCCTGTTGCTAGCGGCGAGCCTGGGCTCGGAGGAGGTAGCTGCGTGAGGCGGGCTTCTGTGTACTCCCGCAGCCTCCGCCTCGTTCGCACTCGTCATTCCACACTGCTATCGCCCCACAAGCTCCGATTCTCGGAGCTTTTCTCACTTGGCTTCTTGTTTCCAAACTTTTCTCGAAGAGTTGAAGGCCTTCAACTCGTTTGGCTGGCTTCACCTCTGTTCGGAGAGATGAACAACGACTCCAAGATCGTATTTGGGGGCGGGCAAAACGAGCTTCGGCTTCCCAAAAGCTTTTTGGCTTTTCAAAGCATCTGCATCATCCAAGTCAAGGAGGCGTGTGCGTTTTTGACATCGGGACGGCCGGTTCGACCGTCCCCCTTCAAAGATCTTGTTTCTATCTTGGTTTGGGGTTTTATTGCTCTGGCTCAAGAGAGGAATACTCTTTCAAAAAAACGGTTCCCAAGCTCAAGCTTCGATGTGTGCTCTCTTTCGAACATTCCCTCTGACTTCAAAAATGACGGATCGAGTTCGACACGATCGACATTTGTGCAGAGCTATTCTTGACAAACCTTGCTGTTTCGATGGTTTTGGAGCATGTTGAAGCAGTCTTAGCGTGAGTATTCATCTGTATGGTTTTCAAGCTGTCATATTTTGGGCAGTTCATCTGTTCATTTTCTTTTCACTCGCGTTTTGTGTGTGTGCTTCCTGGTATTTGAGCAGGTCCGGATAAAAGAGGTCGTATTGTGCTGAACTGGACACGACCGGGAGTCGATATTGGATCGATCGAGCGTGCTCGATACCGGTATGCACACCGGTTCCTTGATATCTGGATCGCATTTCCGCTGCAAGAAGGGGGCGGCATTCAACTCGCTCAGGACGAAGAAGGAAGGAAAGCGAAGGATGACGGCGGCGGCGACGACCACGACCTCAGGAGGCGCGCTCAAGACGAGCGCGGGACTCACGAGCTACTACCAGCAGAAGATCGAGCACCTGGAGCTCACGGTGCGCGACAAGACGCAGAACCTGCGCCGCCTGCAGGCGCAGCGCAACGAGCTCAACTCGAAAGGTACGCTTCGCTGCTTGCCTTCTGAAGAAAGATCCGCGCTCTGTGTGTGGGATGGACACAACGGCCCGTGTGCCTATGTGTACGTATGTATCAGTCGGAATCCATGACTAAGGATGCTGTGGTGCTTCTTCGGTTGTGTATGTGCGGATCATTAGTGCGCTTGCTGCGTGAAGAGCTCCAATTGCTGCAGGAGCCGGGCTCGTACGTGGGTGAGGTCGTGAAGCAGATGGGCAAGTCCAAGGTGCTCGTGAAGGTGAACCCGGAGGGCAAGTACGTCGTGGACGTGGACAAGGCGATCGACATCACCAAGTGCACGCCCAACACGCGCGTGGCGTTGCGTAACGACAGCTACGTGCTGCACAAGATCCTCCCGACGAAGGTGGACCCGCTCGTGAGTCTCATGAAGGTCGAGAAGGTGCCGGACTCGACGTACGACATGATCGGTGGACTCGACAAGCAGATCCGCGAGATCAAGGAGGTCATCGAGCTGCCGATCAAGCACCCGGAGCTCTTCGACGCGCTGGGCGTGGCGCAGCCAAAGGGCGTGCTGCTCTACGGTCCTCCGGGCACGGGCAAGACGCTGCTGGCGCGTGCGGTGGCGCACCACACGGACTGCACGTTCATCCGCGTCTCGGGCGCTGAGCTTGTGCAAAAGTACATTGGTGAGGGCTCGCGCATGGTGCGTGAGCTCTTCGTGATGGCGCGCGAGGCGTCGCCGTCGATCATCTTCATGGACGAGATCGACTCGATCGGTAGCTCGCGCATGGAGGGCGGCGGCGACTCGGAGGTGCAGCGCACGATGCTCGAGCTCCTGAACCAGCTCGACGGCTTCGAGCCGGCGCAGAACATCAAGGTGATCATGGCGACGAACCGCATCGACATTCTGGACGCGGCGCTGCTGCGTCCCGGCCGCATCGACAGAAAGATCGAGTTCCCGAACCCGACCGAAGTGGTACGTCACTTTTGCTTGTTGTCTTGTTGCCGCCAGTCACTCGTAGCTCTCGGAACCCTCAGCTAAGCTCTTATCTTGTGTTGTTATGTTAACAGTCCCGTATTGATATCATGCGCATCCACTCGCGCCGGATGAACCTCCTGCGCGGCATCAACCTCAAGGTGATCGCCGAGAAGATGCCGACGTCGTCGGGCGCCGAGTGTAAGGCCGTGTGCACGGAGGCCGGCATGTTCGCGCTGCGCGAGCGCCGGATCCACGTGACACAGGAGGACTTTGAGATGGCGGTCTCCAAGGTCATGAAGAAGGACTCGGAGCAGAACATGTCGATCAACAAGCTCTGGAAGTAAGCGGCAGAGCGGGTTGAAAAAGGCGTCAACCAGTTGCGAGTAAACGGGACGAAAGAGGTCCTATGAATGGCTCACAGACTGCTAACGAAACGAAAGAGACCATCAAGGCAAAGAAGATACGAAGACAACGCTAGCGAGCAAGGTAGGCACTGCATCTGAGTGCGCTAATTGAAAGGCTATTTGATGCAACTTTATGGCGAAGGGAGCTCTTGGTTTTGTTGCTGATAGGCTTTGGGCAACATGCTAGAAGGTGCTGGTAACATGGAGAGTCCACCAATCGAAGATGGGTCTTTTGCAAATGGACGTCTCTGTGTCCTCCTCGTTCACTCTTTCTTGTGTCTATGTACATTATTTCTGAATATTGTCTTTTGAGGTTGGACTCTATTGGGGTGATTTACTTTTTCTCTTGGCCTTGTGCGTGCGTTGCTGTTGTTCCGAGCGTCATCCTGTGCTCTCACTCCGGCTTCGGCTCCCAGTTGTAGTTCTCGAAGAGCTGGTAGTCCACGGGGATCTTGGTCGGGAACTGGGTCATCTTGTCCACAGCGGCCACGGGCATGGACGTGAACTGCTTGTCGAAGTTGGCGAACGCGTCGGCGCGCGGCTGCAGTGGCGCGCGCACGTTGCGGCTGAGCAGCTGCTCCCAGTCGATGAATTTGGCGAAGAACGGGTGCTCCTTGACGGCCGCGTGGCCCTTCTTGCGCGACCCGAGGCGCTCCATGGGGTCCACGGTCAGCAAGCCGCGGATGAGGTCCGTCGCGTCGCGCGAGACGTATGGCGGGAACGTGAGGCTGCCCTTCATGATGCGCGAGTAGAGCTTCGGTCTGTTGTTGCCGCTGTAGAAGGGCGGCTCGCCCGTGAGCAGCTCAAAGAGCAGACACCCGAGCGCCCAGAAGTCGGCGGCCTTGCCGTAGCCCTTGCGTGGCGAGCCTGCGTTCTGGTGCTGCTGGAGCTGTGCGGGTGTGAGCTTCTCGCCCAGCGCCAGCACTTCGGGTGCCAGGTACTCGATCGAGCCGCAGAAGGTCATGGCCAACGTCCAGTCGTCCACGCCGAGCTTCGAGAGCCCAAAGTCCGCGAGCCGCACGTGGCCCTGCTTGTCCAACAGCACGTTCTCGGGCTTGAGGTCCCGGTAGATGATGTTGTTGCGGTGCAGGTGCTCGAGCGCGAGGAAGACCTCGGCCGCGTAGAAGGCCGCCTGGTGCTCCTTGAAGCGCCCGACCTGCGAGAGGTGGAAGAAGAGCTCGCCGCCCGGGCAGTAGTCAAGCACCATGTGCAGGTGGTCGATCGTCTGGAAGGACGCGTGGATCTGGATGATGAACGGGTGGTTGCGGCACATGGTGAGCACGGCCTTCTCCGAGAGTGAGTGCTGGATTTGGTTCTGCGTCGCGATCGCCTTCTTGCTCAGCGTCTTGATGGCCACGAGCTGCCCCGTCTGCTTGTGCTTGGCGACCATCACGTGCCCGAAGCCGCCGCAGCCGATCATCTTGAGCGGCTCGTACTGCTTCAGGAGGTACCCGCCGCTGTAGCTCTTCGCGAGGCTGATCGCCTGCACCATCTTGATGTCCTTTGCCTGTGAAGCTGTATTGTTAGCTGCTGCTGGTGGTGGTGGAGCTTCTCCCATGTGGTCTGCTGAGCGACGTGCTGGAGATGGCAGCGTGGCGCTCTTGACACTCACAAGAGTAGCAGTAGCGACCGCTTTGAATGCTGGGGCTGCGAGTCTCACGGGCAATGGCCCCGCCGCTGCTGCTGCTGCTGTAATTGAAGGCCCGCGCAGTTGGCTCTCACTGCCAGCAGCGAACATCAGCTTTGGTGGCTTCACTGGAGAGACACTCGCCAGCGCAAAGCAGACCTCGTCGTTTGCTGGCATGGGGTTCAGCTGAGGAGATCGTGGGGCTATCCCCGTGTCAAGTGCCTTACGATGATGATGCAGTTGACGCGAGGGTGAAGGAAGCGGTGGGAAGCACTTGGACGCCTTGGGACTCAGTGGCTGTGGTCCAATAACCACAGGCGACGGATTTCCAACATTGGGTCTGGCCCAGTACTCCTGACTCGGAAGCTCCATCCGCAGTTTCCCACCAGCGAGGGCTTCCAAGGCCGTTGGTGGACGTTGTGCGGACAAAAACACGGACCCGTGGGCGATTTTCAGCGGTGACGGCGGACGAACGGCCACTGTGTGGTAGGCTGACGGTGTTGCAGTCCCAGGTGTGCCCTTGTTCTCCGTCAAACCCGCGCAAATGGCTAGGAGCTGAGGCGTCCGTTGTTGCTGTTGCATCAGTTGGCTCACGAGCGCAATCGGGAACGAGATTGCGCGCTCTCGCTGGCGAGGTGCATTGAATGCCGAAGCAGCGAGTGGTAGCGCCAGTTGCTCCGAGAGCGACGACGCCTCGGAGCGCTTGTGTACGAGACGGATGGGCGCCGTGTCGTACTGGATGCGCGAGCCCGACGACTCGATAGAGGACACGAAGCGTATCCGCGAGCCGTTCGCGCCACCGATCGTGACGGTGAACTTGGGCGCGTTCGAGGCAGCGGCGCTTCGGCTCTGCTGGCGCTCCCAGGGCCAGAAGGGTGCGATGAAATGGAAGAGCTTGCGGCCCGAGTTCTCCACGAAGCCCTTCACGCAGAGCTCGTGGCAGAGCTCTACGGCGAGCTCGTGCTCGGCCACAATGTCGCTGTCCGAGAGCTCGATATTAAAGCCATTGGCAGCCGCAGCGGCGGCGTCGCGAGCATGAAGGATCGTCGTCGAGCGTCTGCGAAATGGAGTCAGTGCGCGTGTCGGAACAAGCAGCGACGGGATGTGCTTCAAGCGTCCACCTGGGCTGGTCGCTTCCTCTTTGTCCTCCAGCAGCTGGACTTTCTCTATCTCGTCCTCAACTTCCTGGTGGTGTCCACCTCCGGATACAAGGCCATTACCCTCATTCCTGATGTCCACCCCCGTGCTGCGCTGGACGCGCAAGAGCCCGTGGCGGCCGCCACTCGAGGTTCGGCAGATGAAGCTCTTGGTGTCCACGTCCTCTTGATAAACCTGAGAGACCCCCGAAGAGCTGACAGAGTGCTGCATGCTTGCTGCGCTGATGGACGACGACGAGCGGTCGAGGAAGCTGTGGCGCTCGCTGTTCGTCTTGGACGCCCCCACGAGAGTCGCCGCGCTGCTCGTGCGTCGTGGCCAAAGCATCTTGGTGCTCAGACCCGTGAGCGTGATGAGTCTTGACGGCCGCGTCTTGGCTTTCGTGGAGGACGCCGCCATCATGGAGCTCGGGTCGAAGAACTGCTCGCGGCGATTGCGCGCACCCGCGGCTTCAAGGATCTGCTCCACCTCACGGACTTTGGACGCCACCGACTTGTGGAAATGCAGGATAATGCTTCCTTGAAGAGGCATGTGAAAGAGAGACACTTGGTTAGCGATACGGCTCGTGATGGTCTAGTATGCCTTTGACGCACCCCACGGTCGTGCAGGCGTGCGCAGCTCGAAGCAAAAGTTGGAGAGCTCCTCGGTGGACGCGTACGAGTGGATGAAGAACTCGGAGTTCTCCAGCGGCACCACGCCGCAGGGCTCGGTCGCCGCTGCATGCTGGAAGTAGAACAGGTAGCCTGCTCGCATGCATGCACAGGAAGAGAAACGAGTGAGGAGTGAGCCGGGCGCTCAAAAGCAAGACCTAGAGTGAGACCGCTGGCGTTGCTCCATACCGTCGAGGATCACGAAGACGCGCTTGACAATGTGGTTGATCTTGCGTCCGCGCTTGGTCAAGAAGGGCTGCGTGGCCAGATCGAAGCCGTTGAAGAGCGTCGAAGTGCTGGTCGTCGCTGAAGCTGCTGGCGTCAGAGGGCTGTGCCCGTGCGGCTGTCGGAGGAACGTCTTGCTGTTCTCCATGGGGAAAGGTGCTGCGGAATGCGCATTCACTGGGCCATGAGGCGACTCAGGAGCGTGGATTCCAGGACTGTTTGTGCTCACAGACTATGGTGGCAAGGAGTGCAAATGTAGCCATTTTCAAACTCGTCCAGGCCACTTGCGCGCTTCTATCTTTAGACTTTCTCGAGTCAAAGTGGAGCTAAGAATAGAACGACTCTTCTGCATCAGAAGTGAAGAGCTCTTCCGTTTGAATGGATGGAGGAGAAGGATGATGCGAAAGCGGCTCCTCCGAAACTGATTCGGAGGTCTTGGAGCGACGTGAGAAGCATCGCCTCCTGTCCTGTCACAGGAGGAGAGCTTTACGGTGTCGAACTGCTATTGAAGAAGAGGTCTCGTGAGGGCGTGTTTGGGTTGCATGGAGAGCACGCACTGCCAGCAGTGCCATCGGAAGCATGCATGACTGAATTGCATGAGATGGCAGCCTTTTCATGACGAAGGGCCGCCGTCGAAACGCGTTGCGAAAGTGTGTCGGCGATTTGGCGATGAGATGGGTTGGAAATCTTCAAACGGAATCTCCTTCAATTTGTTTTTCAGCCAATGAAAACAGTAAGTGCGGCGCAGTTTTAGCCAGTCAGATTGCTGTGAGTACTGTAGCTCGCAATACTGTTTTTGACCAGAAGCCACATGTAAACCTGCCAAATACGATATCGCACAAAATGATAGCTTTCCGTGACGAAGCTGCTGAATCAGCCACTCTTCCCCGACTGAACTTGAATTCCTTGGACTCACGTTGCTTGTAGACCGCGTTTGCTGGGTCGTGCGCAGCCTTCGCATCTACGAAGGCAGCGTCCGTGATGTTGTCGTCCTGTGCTCTTGCAGAACCCCACTCTTGGGCTACTTCGTTGCAGAAGGGAATGGGATGGTTGAGCGTCTGCTTCTTCTCCGGCCTCTTTGCAAATGCTGTGAAACACACAACTGACACAAAAACGTGGGAGAGTTTTACCCGTAGACATTTTCATCAAGGGGGGTTCAGCTCGTGGGCTAAAACTACCAAAAAGGTGTGGAGTCGAGTCTGAAAATTGATACTGACTCGGGGTTCAGACCCATGCAAAACCCAGCACGATTCCCATCATGCATCATCGGCGAGCATGAATCCCCCTCCACCTGATATGACTGCAAAATGAAATTCACAGCGCGCTCGGTTGTCGCTTACATTTAACAGGTTTTTCTGCTCCAGCGATCTTTGACCGTCGTCATTCTGTGGTCGCACACTTTTGCGTTTGACTGTACCTCGTTAATCTTTTCTTCTGATTGGTTACTAATATGGAAGCCATAAAGCGTCTTTTTTCTGGAAACAGTGGATTGTGGTGTGGCGCACCCGAGCAGCTACCAAACAAACAGGCAGCAGGCGAAACGGAGCACACGCAGAAGAAAGCAACAGCAACAGCAGCGACTGCGTGCGTGCGTGCGTGGGTGCGTGGAGAGAGAGTTGGCGCTATTGTCAGTCGCAAGAAGAGCAAGAAGAGCAGTCGCCCGCGACCCACATCGCTCCCTCCCTTTCTCGCACGTTCGCCTGCACCCTTTCTCAACACAGCGCCCCACACGAGCGGCGCACAGATAGACGGCAATGGACTTCTACCACGTGGATGAGGAGACGCCGCTCATGACCCTGCCGACGTCTCCCCGCAGCGACAACGAAGTGCTCATGTCGCCCACGCTCTACAGCACGGACTCAAACTCGACGTCGTCCGTGCAGTCGCGCTTGTTCAATGGCGGCGGCGTGTCGGCGCGCAGCAACCAGACCGAGTTCCAGCTGAGCGTGGACAAGGTCTCGTTCATCTACAGCCCCAAGTCGTCACAGCAGAGCTACAGCACGTTCCACAGCCCCACGAGCGTCTGCCACGACGACGAGCTTTCGATATTGGACCCGTACTTCGACGTGACCAAGTCGCGCCTGCGCACGGCTTTCGATGATGCGCTCCCCGACGGTGCGTTTCAATGCTACGATACTGGTTGTGGTTGGGTTCATTCATTGGTCGGATCTTGATGCGAATGCTAACGTTGTGTTGTGCACGCTCTGTAGAGAATGATTGCCTCACGTACAATGGCTTCCGCGTAGCGCTGGAGGGCATGGGCATCCGCTGCACGGACGACACTGCGTTCCTGAAGCTCGTCGCAAGTATCGACCGCGAGGGCACGCAGAAGGTGTCATTCTCGAACTTTGACGCCGCTGTGCACAAGCTCAAGCTCGTGCACTTGTTCGACGAAGGCACAGTGCGGCGCATGGTGGCGCACGGGTACTTGTCGGCGGCGATGAAGGTCTCGGACTTCTCGAGCACCAAGCTGCAGCAGTTCGCGATCAAGAAGTCGGAGCTGTCGGAGTTCTTCACGGCCAAGCGACCGCCGTGGGTCTCGGTGCGCTGGATCAACATGAATGGCCGCGACAGTCTGAACCTCAAGCGGCTGGCGATCAAGTACCGACTGCACCCGCTGGCGATCGAGGACACGCTGGAGATGCACGAGCGCCCCAAGTTCGATCGCTACGAGGGCCACCTCTTCCTCGTCTTTCCCGTGCTGCGCATGGAGATTCTGCACGACAAGTCGTTCCCGACCCATAAGAAGCGCTCGCGCACGCGGTCCGTGACGAATCTGCTCAAGATGGACGGCAGCGGGGGCTCGTTCCGCAAGGGTAACAGCGACACGGAGGTGTCGGAGGACCCGTTCAAGCTCTGGATCGAGCACGTGGCGATCTTCGTCGTGGGCAACAACACGGTCATCACGGTCAAGGACGGTGACCTGAGCAACATCTGGCAGGAGCTCAACCGACGCCTGAACATTCCGTACTCGAAGCTGCGCCACAACGACGCCAAGTTCCTCATCTACGCCGTGCTCGACGTGATCGTGGACCAGGTGACGAACGTCATCGACTCGATCACCGAGAGCCTTATGGAGCTCGAGGACGAGCTCGAGAAATACAAGCACCACTTTGATATTGGGCGCCTACGGTTCCTCAAGAACGAGCTCTTTCGTCTGCCGCGGCTGCTCAAACCGGCGCGCGAGGTGCTCAAGAACCTGATCGAGAGCCGCGACTTCGACGAGGCCGTGACCGCGTACATCCGTGACGTGCACGACCACGTGGTGCAGGTGCTGGACGACATTGAGCTGCAGCTGCAGATGTGCCGCCTGCTCACGGAGGACTACCGCGACGCCAAGGCGAACCAGATGAACTACGTCATCTACACGCTCACGATCACCACGACGGTCTTTTTGCCGGCGCAGTTCCTCACGGGCGTCTACGGCATGAACTTCGACAACATGCCCGAGCTCCACGAGCGCTACGGCTACGCCATCTTCTGGGTGCTTGTGCTCTCGATCGCGTTTGGGCTGCAGTACTACTTCCGGCATAAGAAGTGGATCTGAAACGAGATGACGGTTGAGGGAATAGTGAGTTTACCCACAGTGAGCGGGTAAACTGGTTGGCACCCATGGCTGCTGAGCTTTGTATTCTTTGACGTCATAGACTTGGTTTTCTTTTCCATCCTTCATGCGCACCGCTTTGCTTCACCACAGTGTGAGTCGCTGGCAGTTCTGGAAATTGGTGCTCTCAGTGCAACACGTTGAGGAATTCTTTCTTCTCCTGAGAATCGCGGTGGAGAGATCTGCAAAAAGACAAAGAGAAACAACAGGACACGGGCGGTAGTTTGACGAAATCAGCGCAGGCAACAAAGTGTTGTTAAATGTCGTCACGTGACGACACAGCCATACTCTACCCACCTGACGAGATGAGCCAGCTCGCGATTTGCAAAAACAGCCAAGTTTCCAGCATGGAATTGGTCGCGGATTGTTGTGAGGGGCTCCATCTGCGCAGCATGCGAAGAGTGAAATGTAAGTCAAGCTCAGTTGAGCAACAGCTCACAGATAGAGAACCACAGTTCGTACCAGAAGAGCCACGAGCTTTCTCAACTTGGCCATGCTGGGCACGTGCTTTTCTGCTTGTCCGGGGGAGTCGAAGAGGTTTTCAGACTGCAAGTAACACGCACAAGCAATAAAATGTCAGCCTAAACGAGCTTCGGCTGGTTAGTCATCGCAATCGCAGCAGATCCTACCTCCAGGAGCATCGATGACAAGTGGTGCAGCTGTGCGCCAGCATTCGCGGATATTTTCTGTAACAAGCAAGAAAAAAGGTGACCAAAGTCAGTCGTGTCAACGCATCACAACGCACTCGATGCATTACAACAGACTCGCTGACGTACCGAAGCAGCAAAGACGCGCTCGACGAAGCCAGCGACCAGTGGGGACACCATCAGTCCCGTGATCTTGTGGTAGACTGCCAGAGGAAGTCCTTCGCACCAGAAAGAGCTTATTCGGGTCAGTTTGTAGAGAGCGCTCTTCAGGAAATCTTCAATGCGGACCATCACAGTATCCGACTCGACGTCTCCAAACGCCTAAAACAGCACAGAACAATTTCAGCATTACCCACCAAATGGCCTTGCATGTCGAGATATCGCCAGCACTTACCGGTAACGTCGTCATGCTGAGCACCATCTCGTCCGTCTGACCCTTGGCGTACGTGATCAGAGCTTTCTCGCCCGCTTCCCGGAAGGCCGGGACCATGTCCACCATGGTGCCAGTGCGGTTGAGCGGCGCTGGGAGTCGGTGCTTGTACTGGTGGCCGACGGTGAGCATGTGGTATGCGATGTAGAGGCAGTCGTTGTGGTAGAGCATGCACGTGCGGGGGTCGTTCGCGATGTCGCTCTCGTAGAGCGTGGGCACAACCGCTCGGAAGAGAAACAGCAGATCGCGACTCGTCTGGAACAGCAAGTTTGCGCACTTGGACTCGGACGTGCAGCCTTCGATCAGCGTCTGGTGCGCAAGCTCCACGACATCATGCGCGCACGTCGAGATGCGGTAGTTCGGCACCTGGAACGCGCCGCCTTCCACGTCACCCGTACCACCGTTTGCCGAGATGGAAGACCCATTTGACGAGCCGCCGCCCTTGCTCTTCTTGCCCGAGCCGACGGAGGCTTCGAGGTTGCATCTCTCAGTCGCTCCAGAGATCTTGATCGAATCGTTGTACCCGCGACTCATCATCTCGCGTCCTTGAATCAAGATGTTCTGACGCCGCTTCTTTGCGTACAGCCTACAAGAGAATAGCAATGCTCGTTAGACAAGCCCCACTTCCACATAGTGGGGAGAACAGCAAGCAGGTCGTACTCATGGAGTTGCTGGACAAACGTTCGCAGTTGGCTGTTCGCACAGGCAGTAAAGCCGATCGCGAGCAGCTTGTCTTCCAGCTCACGCACCTACAGACAACAGGCAAGCCGAGTTAGCACACAATGACGATGAATAGTCAGCCCACTTGGAAGGCAGACGCACACCAATACTCAGCGTGTCTCTGTACGAGTTGAGCGCGGTGGCGTCCTGCGGAATCTTCTCCTGCAGTAGCGTCATCAGCTGTGCTTCGAGGTTGCCTGGGATCTTCCACAGGAACTCGCCCAGCTGGCTCATGAGCTCCGACGAGTTCAGGAACACTTCTGCGTGCACAAAATAGAGGGAACTGACGATGTTGCTGCACTTCTCCTCCACCTGCAGCACCTCGCTCTTTGTCTTCTTGTTCGCATCGTCCGCACCACCGCCACGCACGAGTTTCAGGACTGCGCCGTTTGCATCACGAGAGACCGACGTCAACGCATTAGCAGTCTGCAGAGATGGCTTGATGAGGTGCTGGGCGAGTGCCTTGGCTAGCTCCTTGAGCCTGTCTGGGAGAACGCCCATGATCTCGCACGCCTGCCAGAAGTCCCGGAGCTGCTCTTGCGATGACGACAGTTCGTCTTCGTTACCGCCTGCGTTCAATGGTGCGACCAGTGTGCTGGCCTTCGACACTCTCAACGCGCCGTCTTTCCAGAGGATCGTGGTCGCGTGGATCTGCTTGAGCTTGAGCATCAGCTGGTTCTTCTTCTTGAGGATCTGCAGCTGAATGATCTTGGAGATCTGCTCCTGGGCTCCCATCGATTGACTTTGCGTCTTGCTCGCTTCTTCGCTCAATAGAGCAGTGAGCAGGCGCTGCGCGTCCTTCACGGCCTGCGCCGCCTGCACGAGCTGGCGGTTGTCCAGGAACGCGTCGATCTCGCCCAGGATGCGGTCGATCTCCGTGAGCTTCTCGATCAGCGAGATCATCTCCTTCGACTGCTCCATCTGCCGCTTCAGGCGCTCGCGCTGCGTGAACGAGTACACGAGCTTGGCCTGTGGCGCTTGTGCTGACGTCTGACTCCCGCCAAGTTGCAGTTGGTCGACTGTGCTGAGCAGCGCGTCGTTCAGGCGCTGGATGCGTTCCTGGAGGTCCGATTTTGGGACAGCGCCAGCGAGCTGCGGATCGTAGCTGTGGTGGCGGCTGGCCGTCCACTTCGACGCGATCTTGATCGCCTCGTCCACCGAGATCCCCGACACGTTCGAGTAGAACGCGCGCAGCGCCTCGATCACTTCGCAGCGCACCTGCACGATCTCGCCATGCGTCTCCTCGAGCTCCCTGCAGGCAGGTGGTGGTAGCAGCACACAACAGCAAGCATAAGACACTACCAGTTAGATAGATAGCTATTGAGCAGCAGCGGAGGAGGGCTCACCGCGCGAGCACGTCCAGCGTCGCCATTTTGCTCGTTGTGTTGCTTTTTCGCTTGTTATCCAAGTTGTGCTGACGCGGAAGCGCACTTATGCGGGCCCACTCTGTCATGTGGTCCACATCTCGCACGGGAAATCGTACTTTCGAGGACTGGTCATTTCTCTGTGATTCAAACGCGCACACAAACGGAAGAAGGCGAGCCAAAAGCGCCCCCAAAGAGAGAGAGAGAGCTACGACGACGATGGCCATGGCGACGACGGCCATGACGATGGACGGCCCCGAGCAGCTCTACCCGCTCGTGCTGGAGCTGTCTGTGCCCGAACAGCGCGAGAGCGCGCTGCTGGAGCTCAGCAAGAAGCGCGAGGAGTTCCCGGAGCTCGCGCCGATCCTCTGGCACTCGTTCGGCACGGTGGCGGCGCTGCTGCAGGAGATCGTGTCCATCTACCCGTTGCTCTCGCCGCCGCAGCTCACGGCGCACGCGTCCAACCGCGTGTGCAACGCGCTGGCGCTGCTGCAGTGCGTTGCCTCGCACTCGGAGACGCGCACGCACTTCCTGAACGGTACGTTAATGTGTCGCTGTTGTTAAACGTGGGCTCAAAAGGGTTCGGAACATGCTGTTGACTACTGAGGATACGAGGGGGATTGGTATGGGAAGTATGCTGACGCGCTCTCTTTGACGTGGCTATGTGTGCGCAGCGCACATCCCGCTGTACCTCTACCCGTTCCTCAACACGGTGAGCAAGAACCGGCCGTTCGAGTACCTGCGCCTGACCAGTCTCGGCGTCATCGGCGCGCTTGTCAAGGTGAGGAGCAAAGCGTTGAACACCTGCAGTACACGGATTGGTAGTGACTAATGGGGGAGGTGATGACAATCATTTGTGTGATGACAGATTGATGACTCGGACGTGATCAACTTCCTGTTGCAGACTGAGATCATCCCGCTGTGTCTCCGTATCATGGAGGCGGGCAGCGAGCTCTCCAAGACGGTGCGGTCATAGTTGGACTGACGCGGTGCTGAGTATGATGTCATTATTGAACCATAGAGCTAACATGCATATCACACTCCTCGCATACAGGTCGCGACGTTCATCGTGCAGAAGATCCTGCTGGACGACATGGGGCTGACATACATCTGCCACACGCCCGAGCGCTTCTACGCCGTCGGCACGGTGCTGAGCAAGATGGTGGGCGTGCTCGTCGAGGCGCCGGCGCCGCGTCTGCTCAAGCACATCATCCGCTGCTACCTGCGTCTCTCGGACAACGTCAGGTGTGTCTTTAACCTGAGCGTGCCGATCATTGTGTGGTGTGAATGTCGTTGTGCTAACGTCTGAGTGGTTCTATTTGGTGACTACAGAGCGAAGGAGGCGCTCCGCCAGTGCCTGCCAGACGCGCTGCGCAGCCACACATTCGACGAGGCGCTGAAGGACGATGCCACGACCAGCCGATGGCTGGCGCAGCTGATGTACAATATTGGAAGCTCGGACGCCAGCTCCGTGCAGGGCGGCGCTGTCGGCTCGCGCCTCGCGAACGCATGAGCGTGATGACAGCAGTGGAGGTGAGGTAGCTCTTCAGTACAAGTACAAGTAAGTAAGACGACGGTAGAAGGACAAGAGAGTGTCGAGCAGGAAGGACGCCGCTGAGGTGGACACGGAAGGTGGGCCAACAGGGATGAGATAAATGACTTTGCCAAGCTCACCAAAATCCGTTTTTGTGTGATTTATCCGACATTCGAGTTCTTTGTTGATTTTCGCACTTTGCCCAATGCAGAACAGTACTGCTTGCGTTATCAGCGAAATGGATGGCATTGCATTCGCCATTTTGAAAAGCTGCCGAAGAGCTCCGCAGAGAAAGATGCCGACGATCCCGCGTTTCCACGTGACGCAGGACGCCGCGTGGGTCTTCGTGCACGTGCACGTGCCCTACGTGCGCGTGTCCGAGATGGAGTTCTACGCGGACGGCATGCACTTCTCCTTCTTCTGCAAGCCCTACCTGCTCAAGCTTCAGTTCCCGCACGAGGTCGTGGACGACGAGCTCGCCAAGGCCGTCTACGACCCCAACAAGGTATGCTTTGCGGTGTGTGCTCTCTATCAGTAGCTTGCTGGCTTATTATTAACGGCTTTGCACGTCCGTATGATGCGCAGGAGCATGGTACGATCGTGGTGCACCTGCCGAAGAAGGAGCCCGGGCAGGAGTTCGAGGACCTCGACATGCTCACCAAGCTGCTCCAGCCGAAAGAGCCCAAGATCGACCTCAAGCTCGACGCTCAGAAGTACGTGCACGCTTTTACCTCTGCGTCGTATGTGCTCCTCGCATGGTTCTCACACGTGGCTTGCTCTTGCAGGAAAGCGCCGCTGATCGAAGTGCTCAATTCGTCCGTAAGCGCCGATGCCGAGGATGGCGCCAGTTCAACAGACTCCACCGCAGTACCAGCTGGTCAACCGCTATTAACAAAACCAGCGAGCGCGTCGCTCCTGGGTCTGGAAGAGCGCATCGCAGCGTTGCCCGAGGAGCCTGAGAGTACCGTGCGCATCACGGACCTCAAGCCCACGTACGGCTTCAACAACGCCTACTCGGACTTCTTCCGCGTGTGGCACGGCGAGATCTCGGAGATCCTGTCGCTGCCGGACCCGGAGCACACGCCCGCGGACCAGCGCCGCGTGTTGCGCGAGGCCGCGGAGGACGAGCAGTTCGACATCGAGCGGTACCTGCTCGACTTCATCAACAAGGACGACGACATGTACTACCAGCTGGCCATGGAGTACGAACCGTTTTGGAGACAGCACCCCGTGGTGAAGGTCGCTGCGCCAGTGCAAGCGGTAGAGGTGGTAACGCCGAAGAAGAGTCCGCTCATCATGGAGGTCGTTAGCAGCACGACTGGCAGTGAACAGGTGGCCGCTCAGATGAACGCGCTTGAGCTTAATGGCGATGCGCCTCAGCAACCAGCAGCCTCGCTGTTCTCGGATGCCGACCGGGAACTGTTGTTGCGCCTGCCGCACAAGGAGTACCTGATCGCACGCGGCAGCAAAGAAGAAGCCGTGATCCTCGGCGGCCTCGCGGACATCCTCGTCGGCTTCACGTACGACCACCTGACGTCGCAGGGCGACAGCGGGATCGAGTCGACGTGGGCCGTGAGCATCGTGAGCCCGACGCTCGCGTGGCTCGACACGACGTCCGACCTCAAGGCGGTCGTGCGCACGGCCGTGCGCCGCATCCTGTCATTCCCGTTCCTGCGTCAGTACGAGCTGGCGATGCACGTGCTGCGCGAGACCGTCGCGCTGCTGAAACGTGGCAAGCGTGTGGTGCTCAAGGCGCTACTGGAGCTGCACCGCGTGGTGGAGAAGTCCGAGACGCAGTACCTGCTCAACACTCTCTACGTACAGGACTACTGCGTCTGGGTCCAGTCGCTGCAGGACGCGCAGCTGCTGGGGCTCAGCGAGCAACTGGCCAAGCACATCGACGCTTTCAAGAAGGAAGACAGCGGCTGGGCGCTGGAGGAGATCGAGCGCAGTCTGCTGGAGGCCGACGACGTCGCAGAGGAACAGGAGGAGGAGGAGAGCAGCAGTGAGGAGTCCTCCAGTGATGAGGAGGAGGATTCATCCAGCGAAGATGAAGATGAAAACGAGGCAACGAAGGTGACCACTGTCGCGACCTAGAGACCCAGGTTGTACCATAGAAATAGACGAAAGCTCGGTATTAATACCACCAAGCTCGCCTCTCTTTTGAAAGGCGGTGGATATCAATTGATGGTTCTCAGTCCTCTCTTTCTATTCAACACACTGAGAGACAGACGAGCGCACCTGAAGCGCAATGGACGGTGAGGAAGTGCGTGGGGTCTCACGCGTGACCACTGGGGCCAATGGTTCGGCGCCATCCTGGACGCTCAAGCTGCCGTTCCTCTGTGCGCGTCCGGGCAACGTGGGCGTGCAGATCGACTCGCATCGCGCGATGAAGCTCTTCAACCGACCGCGCTGCGGCAAGTTCACGGAGCACTTTCTGGGCCTGCAGTTCGAGAACTCGTCCATGGAGAACTACTCGCGCGTGGTCGAGCGCACGAGCCGGCGCGCGCGCATCGTCGAGGACCGGCTTGCCAAGCTCCGTGCGCGCGAGCAGGACATCCTGGACGACGAGCAACGGCGGCAGCATAAGCGCGTTGAAAGAGAGAGCGCTCGCCAGCGGAAGCTCTGGCTGCACCACCAGTCCATGAAGAAGCGCGAGCAGCGGCAGCGTGAAGAAGCAGCCGCGATGCTAATCCAGCGCTGCGCCCGTGGGATGCTCGCCAGGCGCGAGCGAGACGAGCGTTTGCAAGAGAAAGTGCACGACCAGGCGGCTCGCACGCTGCAGCGGTCGTCGAGGAGCTTTGTGGCGCGCAGGCGCAAGCGGAGACGCTTCCTGGAGAAGCAGAAGGAGAAGCAGATGCAGGCGGCCACTGTTTTGCAGCGCCAGACGCGCAAACGACTAGCGCTCGCAGCTCGCAAGCGCCTCGTGAAGCTGGACTCTGTCGAGCTTAGCAACCGTCACCCGTCGCCTGAGAAGTGTGAGGTCTTGGTGAGCATTCAGTCGCCACCGAAGCCATCGCCAGTCAAGAGCGCTCAGCTGCCGTCGGAAGAGCTGAGCCGCAACATCAGCCTTGACTTGCTGTTCTCGGACGACGAGGAAGACGAATGTCCATTTGCGCCACCCTCTTCAAGTGAGGTCATCGACTTCCCGTCCACTCTCGCAAACACGAGCGAGCCGAAGCAAGTGCACGTGCCTCATATTCCGCAGCCCAAGCGACCCGTGTCCATCAAGCGCGTCGGCGGCGGCTTCCGCGCGACGGCCTTCACGCCCGCAAAGTCGCCAGTGCCCACACATGCACACGCGTACCAGCCGCCGCCACGACGTGGTGTCCGTTCACTGGCGACTACAGCAGTAACGACAACAACGCAGGGTCCGCTGTCGCAGGTGACACGCCGTCCCAGCGTGCAGTCGGGAGGACACGCTCCCCGCCGCAGGAACAGCGCCGACGAAGCGCAGCTATCGCCATGCGACCAGCAGCAGCTGGCAGACAGCGGTCCACTGTACAGTGAGTCGTCGCTGCGGCAGCAGCCGCCAACAGGATTAACGGCAACAGCGAGCGCCGCGGACGACGACGACGACGACGAGCTCGCGCTCGAAGAGCTCGTGGAGGCATATGCGCTCGCACAAGTCGCAGATTGAGGATCCGTTCGATAGATTCGCCATTTTGTTGAATAGAAATGGGTAAATCTATTTCTGTCTCTTTTGGCGGGTTTCGGAGGTTGCGCGAAGGTTGCCCGAATGTCGGGGGGCTCTGCACCAGTGCATCGCGCCATTATCGACTGGAAGCGCCGTATCGCTACACCCTTTGGGCTCGCTCATTTGACCATCGCAAGCAGCCGCCTGCCTTCGTGACCATGTTGCAGCTCTTCGCTCCCTCGCAAGAATTCTTCGCGGCCGTGTCCGCGGACAACCGCCTCAAAGTCTGGGACGTGGTGCGTGGCTCTCTATTGTTACATGAGCGCTTGAATGGAGCTCCTGGGCTCTGTCCAAGCGCTCCGATCGGATGGATGCAACATGGACACCTGACTGACTGACTGGAGTGTATTGATTCCTTCATTGTATTGCGCCTGTAGAGCTCCGGCGCACTGGAGCATGACCTGAAGGAGCGCGACCACCTGAGCTACCAGTACACATCCATCGCGTGGACGCTGAGCTCGCCGCTGCTCAAGAAGAGCGCGGGCGGCAAGCGCGCCAAGTCGTCGGCGCTTGGCCTCGTGGCGCTCGGCACGAGCACGGGCGTGATCGTCGTGTGGGACTTGCAGAAGGGCGAGGTGTCGCAGACGCTCTCGAGCGAGAAGGACAAGGACGCGCACGGCGCCGCGGTGAACGACATCGCGTTCAACTCGCAGGGCAACCTGCTCTACTCGTGCTCGAGCGAGAAGAACATCCTCGAGTGGAACGTCAAGGAGGGCTCCGTCTCGCGCAAGTTCCGCGCGGGGAGCGACGGCGCGCACCAGATCGCGGTCTCGTCCAACGACGAGGTGCTCGCCGTGGGCGGCACGGCCATCCGCACGTTCGACCTCACGTCGGGCAAGAAGGCGCGCAAGCTGGTCGCCGGGCTCTCATCGAACGTCAACCAGCTCTACTTCTCCAAGTGTACGCGCTTCCTGTTCTCGTCGACCGTCGGCGGCCGCTTCGTCAACATGTACGACCTCGAGGAGACCGAGAGCGACGAGCCGGCCGTGAACTTCTCCATGCCGAGCCCGCCAACATCGCTCTTCGCGCGCACGGAAGCCGGCAAGAAGAAGACGACGGACCTGCTGCTCGCGGCCGTGTCCAACTCGGGCTCGCTCTTCATCTGGACGCAGAAGTACAAGTCTGGCAGCAAGTCGACCAAGCCGGTGGCGCCTGACGCCAAGTCGGTTGTGGCGGACAGCACCGCCGCCACGTCGGCCGGCGTGCTCGCCGCGGAGGAGAACGCGGAGACCAAGAACGAGCTGATCGTTGTGCGCGGCTCGGTGCTCAAGCCCGTGTTCGAGCGCGTGTCGATCGTGGACGAGCAGAACCAGCTCAAGGACGAGCTCTCGTTCTCGGCGATCAGCGAGAACCTGCTGCTCGCGGACTCGGAGAAGGAGAAGAAGAAGCAGAAGATGGCGGCCGAGGCGGCCGAGAAGGAGCAGGCGCGCGTGCCCACGCTCGCGCAGCGCAGTGGCCTGGCCAAGGGCCTCGACGTGGTGGACGCCTCGGGCTTTGACGACCTCGAGACCGGCGCCGAGGACGACAACGACCTCACGCTCGCCGAGCGCGTCGAGGCTCTCCGTGAGCGCGTGGAGAGCGACCTGGCGGCCGAGCTCGTGCGCGTGGACGCGTCGGAGCTGGTGAGCCAGGGCGAGAAGCCGGACGCGTCGTCGCTCTCGAGCGTGCTGGAGCAGGCGCTGCAGTCCAAGGACAACGCGATGCTTGAGTACTGTCTGCGCACGCGCGACGCCAAGACGATCGGCAACACGATCAAGCGCGTGTCGTCCGTGAAGGTGCTGGAGCTGCTCGAGATCCTCGTGATGAAGTTCGAGAAGTCGCCAGGCCGTTGCGCGCGCCTGTGCCCGTGGATCCGCTCGATCCTGCTGCACCACACGGCGTACCTCATGACGCAGCCGGACCTCGTGCAGAACCTCTCGGCGCTCTACCAGATCCTCGAGAACCGCCTCAAGGTGCACGACCAGCTGCAGAAGCTCGCGGGCCGCCTTAGTTTAGTGATTGGCCAGATCCACGAGGCCAGCGGCGGCGCCACGGACAGCGAAGACGGCCCCGTGGCGACCGCGTCCTCTGGAGATGCGCCGAAGGCCAAGATCGTCTACCGCGAAGGTACGGTTTGTTTGATATTGCAGTGACCATGACAGGTGGACAGAATGGCCAACTGACCGTATTTGTGTGTTGTGTTGTCCAGGTGAAGAGGACGAGGAGGTCGAGGAGGACGCCGAGGACGACGATGAGGACGATGAGGAAGAAGACGATGAGGACGATGACGAAGAGTAAATCAGCCGAGCGTGGCCATCAGAGAGAGCGCGATGTAAAGAGGCAGCCGATGCAGCAGCAGGTGGACAGAACAGACGACACCAGCAGGAAGGCGAGCCGATCTTTTATATATTACTTAATAGACGAGGAGTATTGGGGGAATCAAGACAACCAGATCCGTTACAACCGCCACCTCCTCATTATACCCACTCTGATACATATGAGCACGAGCGAATGCGCGTCCCCCACGCGCTGCCGGCCGCAGCACTTGGACCGCGAGCGACTGCGCGGCGTGCTGAGCGCCAGGCAGTACGCGGACGTGCGGTACCACGAAGCAGTCGTGGCGGCCTCGTCCGCAACCCCCAAGAGCTTCCAGCTGCTGGCGCTCGCGGCCGACTGCTTGTACTTGTTCCCACTGGCGAGCTCGCAACTGGGTTCGAATCCGCCGACGCGCATCCGCTTCAAGGATGTGCTGGCGATGGACGTGGCGTCGCCGGCGCTCTCGGGCCAGCGCGGCATGATGCTCGAGCCCGGCAGCCAGCTCTTCCACATCCTCGTGCGCGAGAAGCCCAAGGCTAATCCCAAGGAGACGAAGAGCAAGTCGCTGAAGAAAGCTGTGGCCGCCAAGGATGAAGAGCCCTGTGGCTGGACGCAGAGCGAGTTCTTCGTGAGCACGTTCGAGCCGGATTCACGCGTGTTCTTCTACGTCTCGCAGGCCTTCCAGGCCTACTTCCAGGTAAGTAGGTCTTGTCCTCAGGTCTCTCTATTAGCCGTTCACTAAGCTGACCAATCTTTATGCTGACCTCAGAATGCAATCCTATTGCCACCAGCGACTCAACAAGGTTTTGATGAACAACCCAGCGCTGGTGAAGTCGCTGGGCTCCTAGACTCACTCATCGAGGAGCTCGTCGCCCAGCCAGACCACGAGCAGAAGAGCGTGCTGCTGAATGAGCTCGCGGTTGCCGGAACGTGCAACTGGCGTCTCCAGCAGGCGTTCTTCGCGAATCGCACGCATCTGCGAGTCGCTTCTTCTCCAGATTCCGGTGCGCCTCTTGCGACAGGACTACCTGCATTCCTAGTCCAGGAGCTCTTTGCGCTGCTGGTTGAGTCCAAGCAGGAGCAGCAGGAAGACCTCGAGCTTGGCTCGCTTGAGTACGTGGCGAGTGCGCTGAACCTGCTCTTCCGCATGTGCTTCGCCGGCCAACTGATGCCCGAGAGGTTGCATTTCTTCCTCGAGGCGTCGCTCGAGGAGCTCGTTTACATCCTCACGAGCCCAGTCAGCAAGCCCAAGCGTCCACATCATGAGGACCAGACGACCGCCATCGCGTTGGTCGTGGAGGAGATCCTGGACAACCAGGTAGCGCTGCTGCTGGAGCTCGAGGCGGTCCAGCAGGAAGTCAACGTGGTCGACCCAGGATACTTTGGCCACTCGACGACCAAGCACCTGCCGCAGCTTGTGCACCGGTCCCCCACGTTTGCCGCGTGGGTCGGGAAGCTCTTCAAGCGCATTGCGAGAAGTGTCTCGCGTGCTGAGACAGAGGTTAATGACCTACACAGAGGATCGTGCTGGTCTCTCGCGCTCTGGCGGAACGTGAAGCTCCTGGACCTGGTCTGGAACGCGTCGGCGGCCAACGCGCGCGTGCTGGCACTCGTCCTTGAGGCGCGCGTGGACTACCTCAAGTGAGTCCACTTACGTCCTGCCATGCGACCATACTGAGGTTGTTGTTCACTTATCGTGTCTCACTGTGCTTTTACGCCTTTGACATGGACGATAGCTTGTACCTTCGAAACCCGCGGCACCTTGAGGCGCTGTGCACGAGCTCCATCGTCCACATCGATGAGACAGCTGAGCGTCTGCAGCGCTTCCTCGACGCTCTTCCTGATTCGAAAGTGCAGTAGAAGGACGCCATTCAAGCAACCGAGGCAGACAATATTGTCCTCATGGACACTAGCAGCAGCGGACACTTTGCACGGTGGACACAGTCATTGATAATCAATCAAATACATAGGTGTGGAATGGGATTGAGGACTTGTGTATCTAAACGGGCGGCTCATCGGCGAGTAGCAGCACGCGCGAGAGCACCTCGTTCAGGTGCGGACTCTGCTGCTGCAGCTGCGCGATGATCTGCTTGACCTTCTCGATGGCTTGCTGGGCTTTCTCGAGCTCGTCGCGCGCTTTGGTGTCGTCCTGAGGTGGACCACCTCCACTAGATGACGCCTTGCGCATGCCCTCGAAGCGCTTGGCAAGTCGCAACTTGCGCGCCTCGGCGTCGATGTACCGCTGTTTCTCGTAGAGCGCGTTGTTGATACCCTTCTGGAGCGCCACGCCGCGCTCTTCGTCCACTTTGAGCTCGGCGCTGGCCTTCTCGAGCTGGAACGAGATGTCCTCACAGCTGACCATCTTCTGCTTGATGCTCTTGTCCATCTTGACAATGTCCTTCTCGGTCTTGCGCAGGTTGTTCTGCAACGTGGACACTTTGGTCGTCAAGGACGCGTACGTGAGCTCCGTGTCCTTCTTGCTGCGGCCGCGCATGGCGATGAGGTCACGCTTGTGGATCGCCTGCTCCATGTCCTGCAGCATCTGCTCCTGGCTGCGCTGCAGGGCCTCGAGGCGCAGGCGCATGCGGTGGATCTCCTTCTCCATGGCCTTGGCCTCGGCCTGGCCCACCTCGGGGTCGAGCGCGGCCTGGGTCTCCTTCTCGAGCTGGATCTTCTTCTCCCAGAGCATGATCTGGCGCTCGACCTCGACGATGCGGTCGAGCAGGTCCTGCTTCTCGCGCTTGAGCGTGGCCGCGAGCTGCTCCATCTGCACAGCCTCGGCCTCGAGCTCCTTGAGCTCGCGTTTGAACTCCATCTCGAGCCCGTGGTTCATGTTCAGGAGCTCCTCCTGTCGTGTCGAGTTCTTCGCGATGAGCTCGTTCAGCTTGACCGTGTCGTTGTGCATCGCGTTGATGTTGAGCTTGAGCTCCTTGATGTCCTTTTTCATCTTCTCAAAGTCGTTCTGGAGCCGCAACTGCTTCTGCTCGAGCACGCTCGTCTTGCTCTTGAGCTCCTGGTTCTTCTCGCCGATATCCTGCGACTCGGCGCTCAGGTTCACGAGCGCGGTCTGCGTCTGGAGCCACTCCTTCTGCCTCTCGAGGTTCTGCGTGCGCACGGCGGCCGTCTCCTTGAGCAGGTTCTTGATCATGGCCTCGAGGGGACCCGTGTTCTCGTCCTCCATCTTGGAGAGCAGCTGCTCGTACTTCTTGTTCAGGCGGTCGAGACGCAGCATCTTTTTCTCGATCTCGTCGTTGCGCTGGCGGATCTCGAGCTCGAGCTTTTCCACCTGGAGGTCCTCCTGCTTGAGCTCGGACACGAGCTTCTCCTCTGTCTCCTCGAGCTGCGCCGTGTGCGCCTGGACATTCAAAATGTCGACGCCCACGCGTGCCATCTCGTTCTTGAGGTTCGCGAGCGCGATCTCCTTCTCGTGCACGACGCCCTGGATGCGCTGCGCCTCCTTGCTCAGGTTGTGCGCCGCCTTGTGCACCGTCGTCTGCGCGCTCTTCTGCGTCGCGATTTGGTCTTCCAGCGCGTGGCGCTCGCGCTGTGTCGTCTCGAGGTGCTGCTGCACCTGGGTCGTCTCGAGTTCGAGCTTCTTCGTCTCGCCGCCAACCTTGGACGTCTGACCCTCGGTTTGCTTAAGCGACTTGGTGAGCATGTCGAAGCGCTCCGAGAGCCGGTCATGCTCCTGACGCAGCGTGGCGATTTGCTCCTCGACAAAGCGGGTCTCTGCGTTGAAGCGCTCGATCGTGCCCACGAGCGTCTCGTGGAGCACTTGGGCCTTCTCGATCGACTGCTTGTAGCCGCGGATCTCGGACGCGACCACCATGTCCTCCTCGTTCACGCTCGAGATCGCGGTCTGCGTGGCCTGGAGCGCCTGGTCGCGCTGCTGCATACCGATGAGCGAGCTCTTCCATTGCTGCATCAGCTGCTTCTTCTCGAACGCGATGGCCTCCATCTGGGCCGTGGCCTCGCGCAGCGTCTCCTCGGCCGAGGCCGTCTCGAGCTTCTGCGACTTGTGCTGCGCTATGGTGAGCGCGATCTTGTCCTGCAGGCCCTTGATCTGCTCGTTGAGGCTGTCGATGTACAGGTCCTGCTTCACCTTGTCCTTCTCCATGGTCGTCATGGTCTCTTCGGCTTTTTGAGCCGCTCGCTGTGTGCGCGCGATCTCGTTCTTCATCTCCTCGTTGTATTTTTCGACCTGACGCAGCGTCGAGTTGAGTGAGTCGAGCTCGGCCTGCGTCTTGTACAGGTGGCTCCTGTTCTTCTGCGCCTGGAGCTTCTTCTGGTTCAGGTTCTCCTTCCAGTCGTCCAGCTGGTCCTCGGACTGGAAGCGCTCCTCGTGGATCGCGTTGAGCTTGCGGTGCGACGCCTCGAGCGCCATCTGCAGCTGCGCGAGTTGCTGCTGCACGCCGTAGAGCGACACGCCGATGTCCTCACGCGCCTGCTTGACGCGCCGCAGCTCCTCCTCTTTCTCGCGCAGCTCGAGCGAGATGCGCTCGTCATTGCCTACGAGCTGGTCGAAGAGCACCTTCTGGATGCGCTGCATGCGCGCGTGGCGGCCCATGTCCACGATCGTCTGCGTCGGGTCGCCCTCCTCCTCCTCCTCTTCCTCGTCGTCGTCGTCATCGTCGCCATTGTCATTCCCATCGTTGCCATCGTCTACTTTTGCTCTGTGACCTTCATGCTGAGCTGGCGGACGTCCGACGTCCGTAGGCTTGCGCTTGCTGCTGCCGCCCTCGGGTCCGTCTGCTGTAGCCAACATCGGCTGCCCTGGCATGCTGCTGACTCGCTTGCTGCTCGATGCTGGCAGCGTGTTCTGCACTGACAGCTCAACGCACAAAGAGAGAGAGAGAGAGAGAGAGAGGCTTGCAGAGTGCGCGCTGTCGTTTCGCGCGCGTCTCGAAATATGCCACCGATTGCCACTCACTCAAGAATAGGAGCGACGCGAAGAGGCGTGCGTGGCTTTGATTGGCATGCGCGCGTCACAGATTCAAATATAGGGCTTGCTTGCAGTAATATAGGACACGTACGGGAGGTGAGTCATCTCTGAGAGGGCGCTCACCTTCGACGATCAGAAGACGCGGAGTGGCCAAAGCACCCTTGGAAATACTCCCCTCCCCCGTTGGGCTGGGCGGACGTCGAAGAGCTGTGAGCGTCCTCGCGGGAGATCGATCAGCCCCACGAGTCCCACCACTCGAGCCGACAGCCACCTCCAGCGCAGTTCAAGTGCCGAGAAGAGTGCAAGTAGCTCTGGCGTTGACAGTTTGCGGCTCGGCGTATATCGATTGGAAATCCTAAAGCGCAGGCGAGAATTTGAAGTTGTCGACGCGAGCGATCACGCGCTTGCATCAATAATGCAGCGCTGGGTGCGAATGGACAGAGAAGAGCTGAGCAAAGGAGCGGCCCACGCCGGCTCTCTCAACGAGGAGGACGACCCGTCGTCCAGCTAGTAGAGTTCAGCAATGCGACACCTTCAAGTGCCAATCGCCCACACCAACGTCACTCGGATAACGGACGCGGCGTCTGCCATTTTCATTTGTCGGCTTCCACTACGCGTAGCTGCACACGGAGGGACCCAACATGAGCGACGGCGTGTACTCGCTAGGCTCGACAGAGCAAGACGAGCTGAAGCCTGCAAGCATTTCTTCGAGATCTCGTCCTCCGCGTTCTTCCACACGCCACCCTCGATCATGACGCGCATCTTGGCTCGAGAGAGGAGAGAGTTTGACCCAGGCGAACCAGTCGCGTCCGCGAACCACGCGGCTTTTGCTGAAGACCCTGAGCAACAGCAGCCGCTTCCACTATCGCACCGACTGCATGGACGAAGACGATCACGTTGTGGTGACGCATCGCCCGCCCACGGTGTGTGCGGGAGTGAGCCACAGCCGCTCGCTGACCCCAATGCCGTTGCTGGTGTGGCGCGCGGTTTCCAGGACAGCGCAGCAAGCAGACAAGCGCGCGATCGCCCCAAGACCTCGCGGTGCACTTTGCAGCAGCAGAGTCCCCGTAAGCAGTGCCATCCAGCGTTCGTGGGCTGGGACGGGCAAGTCAGTCGCGGTTGCTGCACGGCATCGTGGAGACAAGTATCTTTGCTGGAAGTGTCGCTGAAGGCGATCGAGCAATCCTCCACGAGCTCTCCCGCAACGCGCACACATGGAGGTTCAAGATCGCTTCAGCTGGCGAGCTCCGCTGCCCCTGAGATTCCAATTCCATACAAAGGCCACGTCAAATAAGCGCGTCACAATTCCACACAAAATACGGGTCGGTGCACACCGGGCGAAGCAAACCAGTTTCCGACGAAAGGGATAGAACACGTCGCCGACCGACTTGGCGTTTGTATGGGAATACAAACGCCAAGACAAAACTGACCTGAACGAAGTTTCAGCGACTCGAGTCAAGCGATTTCGCACAAAAGAGTGAGCGATCGATAGATAGTGGCGCTCAACGAACGACGCGATCTCGCTCGCCCGCTCTATTAGCTCACACGCCCGCATACAACACAGAGAGAGAGAGAGAGAGAGGAGGACGCCCGCCGCCGCCGCAGTCAGCACCAGCGCCCGTCTCTTGTGAATCTCCGTGTGATTGCCAGTAGTCGCTGCTTTGGACGACCGCACGACCGGCCGACAGGAGAGAAGAGCGAGAGAAAAGCTCCAGTCCGACACCTGAGTGAGGGCGGAAGGACCGACGAGCGACAGCGGAGAGTGGAGGTTTGTGTCGCGCGCGCCGACAGCCACACGCAGCGAGCGCCACACCCAGACGAAGCAGACGCCGCGACCACTCTTCCACGCCCGAGGGCACGTGACACACAGACGGACGAACACGGCTCTTTCGGCGTTTTCTCCCCTGCGAGCGAGTGAGCGAGCGACTGACTGACTGCGCGCTCTCTCTGTTCTCTAGCGATAAGGAAGAGAAGCGGACACAGACGCACACATTAGAGAAAGCCGAGCGATGGCGTTCCAGCAGCATCAACAGCACCAGCGGTACATGGTCGAGCTGCAGGACGGCGAGGATGTGCACTCGATCCGGTCGATGGATCTGCAGGATTTCGCGGACGACGAGCAGCCGCTGCCGCTGCAAGAGCACCACCTCGACCGCCCGATCCAGCTCCCACCGCCTTCTTCATCATCATCATCATCGCGCAGCCAGCACCACGATCTGTACGTGGGTGAGAAGGTCTTTGGCGGCAAACCCAACAGCGGCGGCGCGTACACGAACAACAGCAGCAGCGACAACGACGACGACATGGACACTGTGAGTGTCGAGAGCAAACCGGCGAGCGCGCGCACCGAGCCTCGGTACCTGGCGCCCAACTCGCCGAACCTGCAGCCGTCGAGCGTGCTGGCGATCTCGTCGCGACTGCACGCGTCCCCGGGGCCGGTCCCGTCGCTTCGCAGGCCGAACAGTGCGATGTCGCTGGCGCAGACCGCCGCCTACGAGCGCAAGCGTGGAGCCAGCAGCGCCATCGCGGCTCGCTCGACGTCGGACGAGCGCACGGGCTTTGCGCGTATTTATTTCGAGAACCAGAACTTCACGTCCTCGACCGTGTTCAAGCTCTTCAGCAAGACGACCGTGCTCGACGTGCGCAAGTCCATGGCCAACAAGATCAAGATCCCGCTCGCAGACTTCTCGTTCTTCGTGATCGTGGTCGTGTTTCCGAGTGGGGACCACGGTTCGCTCTCGGCGCGCACGCTGCGCGACGACGAGTTGATTCTGCCGCTGGTCGAGAAGCTCAATCGCGTGCGGTCCGGGACGATCGAGAATGAAGAGACGCTCGGCACCATCCGCCCCAAGCCCAAACACCGCGCGCTCCCGCCCGTCAAGTTTGTGCTGAAGGTGCGCTTTCTTTTTGTTTATTAGACGGCAATTGTCTGGGTTTCTCCCTGCTTGGTGCTCACCCCAATCCTTGGCAAATGCGTTGCTTTGCTTTGTCTGTAGGACGTTCGTGGGGCGCCGCTGGACCTGGAGGAAGAGGAGACGGAGAAGAAGGCGCCAGTGGAAGTCCAGGCACTGCACTTTCCCGTGCTGGTCGGCAAGGTGCGTGCGTCTGCTGGTCGCTCATTCACTCTAGTAGATCCTGGTTTTCTTCTGGCAATGGAGTTGTTTGTCTAACTCTGCTTTCCGTGTCTGTCAATCGATACACAGGGTGCGTACTCGGGGTATCTCCAGAAAGCGAGCGTGAAGGACCCGAACGTGTGGAGGAAGCGCTGGTTCATCATCAAGGTACAGGGACAGAGAGAAATCGGATTCGCCAGCACAATGCTGACCTTCATGTCAATATTTTGTGCTTGTCCTTGTAGGGAGACCAGCTTCTGTACAGCAAGTCGTCCACAAACCAGCGCGAGGTGACAGCAGTTGGTTTGCTGAACTCGTATTTAGCCAAGCCCCGACCAGAGCTGGTGAGTCTTTTAGCTGCTTGAATACTGGAAGCGCACTGTTTCTTTATCGCTTGCGAATGCTGACGAACATGCTGGGAATGGTGTTGCTAATCGTAGCGCATCGCACATGCATTTGAGCTGCGAACCCCGCGACGAGTGTATCAGGTACGCTTGCATCTCTCCGATGGTTGTGGCCAACTCCTGACTGCAGTACTTCTAACGTTGTTCTTTCAACTTCCTTGTAGCTTTGCGCAAACAGCAAGGACGACTACGTCGCGTGGGTGCACGCGCTGCACGTGCAGATCAGCATTTCGACCGACAACCATCGACTGTACGAGGCTGAGATCATGATCACAGAAGATGTAGGTGCTCGTCCAAAATTGCACAACTTGCCTCATCGAAAATGCTTGTCGCTCACCGCGCTGTCTTCGTGCTGAACTTGATCCCTGGCTAGGCGGTGGCTCGAAGCGATGACGAGCCGTCTCGATCACGGTACTCGGAGCCATCTCTCCTGCAGCAGATCATTTCGAGAGAGGACACGCTGAAGATTTTCCGTGACTTCGTGTACAACACCTCATCGCAAGGGCTGCTGGACACGTGGATCGAGTGCGAGCTGTTCCGCCGCTCGTGCATTGCCCGCGAGAACGCGTTGCTGACGAACAGCGGGCGAAATTCAAAGCGAACTGCGAAGGACGAGTGGGAGCATTTGAAGGTGATCGTGGAGATGGCCCAGAGGCTGCCGCTGATTGCGAACGACGAGCTCATCCCGCTCAGGCAGTCGTTCTTCCAGATCGAGCAGTTGTCGAGACGCCTGAGTCTGGCGATGCATTCCGCGGAGGGGGCCGTGGGGGAGTACCCGCGCGTGGAGCTGATCGCCTCGATCCACCAGAAGATCTTCAAGGCGATCGAAGCTGGGCCGTTCCAGCAGTTCATACTGGAGAGCGGCTACCGTCTCGTGCTCGAAAGGATCATCGGGCGCAATGCGGGATGAGAATTCAAGTAGTCGTTCGTCAGTCGGAGAATCGCCACCCTCACTTAACATGTAGTATCCGAGCGATTGATCGGAGTTGTCGTCTGTTTGTCGCGTTTGATTCACGCTCTATTTTGTTTGCTGGCGATTGGAACAGGGAGGGGGGTCTTGGCGATCTGGGAAGCTGTATAGTAGAGAACGAGTCAAGATCAAGCGTTCCACTTGGTATGCACCACCTGACTACTGCTGCTGTGTGTGTGTGTGTGTGTGCGTGCGTGGTTCTCGTTACGTTCTTCTTCGTTGAGAGAATTGCTTGTGCTTTGCCTACGTCTTGCGGCGCGTCATGTGGTCGTAGATCACCACTTGGAGGTACTCCTTCGTCTTGATCTCGGTGCGCGTCGAGTTGTCTCCTGGGTTTGCCTGTTGGACTCATTGGTGGTGAGCACCATGCAATGTGAAATAGAGACGCATGGGCAAAAGCGCTTACCTTTGGATCCACGTTCACGACTTTCCGATCACGTTTGTTCTTGAACAAGAGTCCCGTCTCGCTGTCGGCGATCACCTGGAAGTTCGGAGTCGAGTTCGAAGTCGATGTCTGCGTTTCCCAGTTGTAGTAGCTCAAGTCGGACGACTTCGGCAGCAGCTTCTTCTTTCGCTCAAAGTATGGCTCGAAGAGCTCCGTCTTCAGGCGCAGCGCATAGTCAATGTACCCGCTGATCTCTTGCCCTTTCGCGTTCTTGTCGCGAATGAAGATGATACACTATGAAGAGGGGGGATACAGTTTGTAAATCGAGCTCATGCAGCTGTCGGAAAGAGACGAAATGCAGAATCACCGTCAGTTTTCCGTTGCGCACAAGATCCTCACGGCTCGCCAGTGCTGCAAGAAAAGGGTACTGCGACAGATCCTTCCCGGCACTCGCGAGCTGCTTTGGCACGTTCGTCTTCTGCGCATTGCGCTCTCGCTCAGCGCGCTTGCGAGCCTCAAAGTCCTCTCGCCGCAAGGTCTCGCCCGTTCCTCGATAGCCCAGCTCGACTAGCTGCCGCGCCAGCTCTTCATCCTCGAGGTAGAACAGATCCGTCTCGCTTAGCTGCGAGTCGAGATAGTCTTCGTACGTGGCGAACTGGTCGAGCGATTCATTCGCGTACTGGTAGTCTTGAGGCTCGTGCTCCGTCATTTTACAAGCGGCAATGCTAAAGACGTTTGAAGCGCCGTGAATTCTTCAGCACTATGTTTACCGAGACACACTGCTTGTCGACTGTGAAACGCCCAAGCCGATATCTAACTGCTGTCATCTGATAAACTGAAATCGTTGGAACCCGAATCTGGTGAGCTTCTCACAACGACGACTGGAGGATTTCTGATGGCGTTCTTTCGTGGCTTCGCTACGCTAAGCTCTAGTGCTTTCGCTGACTGCATAGGTCGATGGGATCCTTTGCGCTGCTTCTTCTTCAAACCGGCGACTTCATCCATGAACTTGGTACTTTTACGACTCGTTGCTTTTGCTGGTGCTGTTTGGATTCAAATCGTCATCTCAAGTTGGCTCTGCTTCATTTTGCAAGCAAGCCGAAGCAGAGCTTACCAACTTGACGCTCCAGCAAGCGAGCATATCGTTGCTGCTGAGTTGATTCTGCGCGTTGGCTCTTCGATCTGCTCTTTTTGATGATCAGGACGCTGAGCTCTTTCTCGAGAGCTGCATTCTCCTCCCAAAGTCTTTTCAGCTCGGCTCCAGTCCGTGACACGCTTTGCCTCGTGCTCTGAAGACTCGATTGGTGTCGGTCGCGCATCTTGAGCAGCGCTTCACGTTGCTTTTCGCTCGCTCGTATCTACTCAGAAAGCACTCATGAATACATTTTCGCAACACTTGAGGGAAACGAGCCTCTTACCCTCGCTTGAAGGTCTTGAATTGACTCTTCTCCCTCCTCAGAGCCTGTCGACAGCAGTCTGTCAGCAGAGAACTCCTGACTGCGAGGAGCTTATGGCATTCACCATCACAAACCAACTGGGGACACATGTACTGCTCGACCATCTCCGGTCACACAAGCCTAGTGTGCGACGTCGTTAGTTGCCGTAAGAGTTCGGCAAATTCTGCATCGAAACGCCACCTACCTCCTTGATCGCGCGCTCAAGTTCTAGTCAACATATCACGCAGTTGGTTAGAATCCCAATCTTCGGTAGAGGGAAGACCGCTTCTGCTCAAACCTGGAACAAGCGCTTCGAGCTCTTCTCTTTCAATTGAAAAGCGAGGTTACTTCTTCGTGCTCTGATTAAGAGTGACAGATAGCACTCAAAGCAAAGGGAAACACCTCGCTCTGTTCGCCAAATCTGCCGCTTCGGTCGCTTCTGTCTGCAGCTTTTGGTCCATGCACACGACACAGTCAGCCCCGCCCGAAATATTGCCATCACGTCTTGAAGTGCCGATCTCAAACCTTTTTTGACAGCGTCATGGCTGAGCTCAGCTCCTCTTGCATCGCATCCTTTTCCGCTCTCGCCAGGCGAAGTCGTCCCTCCAGCCCAATCTGCCAGCATTACGGTCTCAGTCGTAGTGATCACCGAGCCTCGCCTTCATCGTCGAGCAACCCTCGCACGATAGACGTACCTGCGCAACCTGAAAGCGTGCGTCTGCCGTCTGCTCGTCTCGCAGCTTCTCGCTCAAGAAGTCGATCTGCTGCGTCAGTGTCGCGGCTCGCTTCTCCTCTGTCGCACAGAGCCCCGACGCTTCCTGCAGTCAATGTGAGCCACTCTCTCGGCCCGACGACGCACATGCGCAGCGCCTACGGAGCGTGGTGCGATACGCTCACCTGCAGCGCGTCTTCGAGCGCGTTGAGCGCCGCCATCGCCTGCTCCATCGCCGTTTTTCTGCTGTCGAGTTCCGCACTGGCGTGACGCAAAGGCGACTTCAACAAGCGGCGAGCAAGCCCAAACTGACGGTCTCCTAATAAAAGGAGCCCAGTATATTGCTAGCTCCTGTTTCTGCTTTGTCAGAAGCCCAACTTCCGAGCCTCGAAAGTTCGTCAAGTCACCACCTTTCGTCACGAAAGCCTGCGAGTGAGATTGCGTTGCCAGATTTGAGCAGGAAATGGTCGTTTCCCCTCTCGAAAAGGATCGATATTTCCCATCGCTTTGGAGAGGGAGAGCGACCGTGTCCGCATCTTGCTTGATGCTCGTCCCGCATTTGCGAAGAGAAGCAGACACGAAGCAGTCAGCGCGGGAGAGCGATGATGAACCTCAACTGCGTGAACGCGCGCACGCGCATCCAGACCGAGTCGGAGCTCGAGGCCGCGTCCAAGAAGGTGGAGAGCGCGTTCATCCGCATGCAGGTGAAGGAGGTCAAGACCGACCAGGTGGAGCTCGCGATCCAGCAGGCGAAGGAGACCAAGGCGGCCGAGATGCAGACCCACCTGCAGTGGCTGCTGGAGCAGAAGCGCAAGCTCGAGCAGGAGCTCAACGACGTGGACAAGACGCTCGAGGAGAAGAAGCTGATGCTGCAAGAGCGAGCGGTGCTGATGCAGTGAGTACGCTGAGTGTGATTGTTTGTAAAGTATGATGAACATGCGTTGTGCTTTTTTGTTGTTGCTCTGTGTGCGCGTTTCCTGCTCGTGTGTACGTTCGAAGCAGCCCCCCTCGCGTTGAGCTCACAAGAAGCGGAAGCCACGTCCATAAGTCGCGTGGTGATATCGCACTGTATGAGCTGCTGGGCTATTGCAAGAGTCCGTATGTACTCTTTTGTGCTGGAGTGTGTCGAAGGATAGCAGACCCCTTGGCTACGCAGTCGTGCTTGTGTTGCGCTCCGAGGAGCGAATTTGTTCTGCCTAGCCAATCGTCCTAGCGTGTGTGTGCTTGAGAGAGCGAACAATCGAGAAGGCGTCAGAGAGGAGCGCAAACGATGCTTGCGTTCGTGCGCAGGAAGGGCAGCGCCGACATCGTGAGCACCAGTCCGTCCTCGTTCATCGACGGCGACGAGCTCTACCGGCTGAGCGTCGTCCTTATCCAGGCGCTCGAGGTCAAGGACCTGCGCAACTTGACCACGAGCATCGAGAAGCACAGTACACCAACACAAAGTCGCCATGGACCAGAGCGTGAGTGTGGCGTCGGTGACTGAGTGGTCCACGCCGTGGTGGCCATGATTCTCGTGAGCGCGGCGGTCGACGTGGAGATGGAGGCTGTGTTCAGCTGCGCGGTCCAAAACGACCGGGAGGAGGCTACTGCTACAACATCAGCTGCACGCGTGACGCCGCCGGCTGTCGCTGCGCTGGAGAGGACACCATGTCTGCAGTGCGGATGCGCCATCTCGCTTGTTCACGCATGCGTTGCCCAGATACATTCGCATATATGCAGTGCTGCTTGCGACTACTGCTAACAACGAGTGAATGATGGCGTGCGTATACGTGGATGCTACAGGCATGCGCCAATAGACTCGAGACCGAGCACCGGGAGCTGCTCCTACAAAT
Source organism: Globisporangium polare (assembly GCA_023333845.1). Lineage (NCBI taxonomy): Eukaryota > Oomycota > Peronosporomycetes > Pythiales > Pythiaceae > Globisporangium > Globisporangium polare. The sequence continues at coordinate 25,652 of JAASFQ010000020.1, read as the reverse complement.
GTCAGCGCATCGCGGAGGACGGTGTCTACAGCACTGGAGACCACGCCAAGCGCCTTCGCTCGTTTATGATCGTCAGCCTTATGTGAGTGATTTGTTCTATGCGCACAAGTGAGCGAAAGGGTGACTTGAGGTGAATGCATTGACGGACTTTGACGCAGATTAACAGAAAGGGGTGGTCTGTGTTCATATTCTCTAACCCGGTGTGCTGGTGCTGGTGACGCAGCTCAAAGACAGATCTACAACATCGCAAAGTTGGCATTGGACTTGGTGAGCGCGCCTCCGTCGTCCGAGTCGAACGAGTCCGCGCGGAAAGACTCGCTGAAGTTGATGCAGCTGTCCTGCATACCCGAGTCGTAGGACGGCGAGCGCGAGTACGTGGACGCGTCGTCGAGGATGACGGCGGACGACATGCGCACGCTGAAGTTGGTGGACGATTCGCGGGAACCGTATTGGCTTCCTGGAGAGTAGTCGCCCTTGAACGACACGGACGATGAGCGCGAGTCGCGGCTTCCCTTCACTCCCGCTGCGAGCGTGGGGATTGGCGAGTTCGTCTGACGTGCAAACTCAGACTGCTCCGAGATTCGAGGAAGCGGAGACAGGTCCTCGCTCTGGGCCTCATTGCCGCGAGTGAAGTAGCTGGGCATCGGAGCCGACGACGCCTTCTCACTGTCCAGGCTCGAGTCCAGCGCGTTCTTCTTCTTGCGGATAACAACGACGGCGACAATGCCGACGGCGCCAACTACACCGAGCACCGCCGCGACAGTTCCCGACGAGCCCGATCCGCTTGACGCATTCGAGGTAGAGATCTGCGTCGCTCCTGCGTCCTTCGCCGGAGTGGGAGTAGAGGCGGCGCCTGCAGTGGCGGCGCCTGAAGTGGTAGCGCCTCCTCCCTGAGTGCTCTCCTCGCTACCGATCAGTCCGCTGTCTTTGCCTGCACTGACGGTTCCTGGGATCACGTTCTCCTCGTTTGCTGCAGATCCTTGAGAGGTGCTGGTGCTGTTGCCGGAGCTGCTGCTGTTCGTGCTGATATCAGGGCTTGGACTTGGACTCGGCACGCTCGTCGTTGGTGTCGGAGTAGCTCCGCAGCACGAACCGCCGAGACAGAACGTTCCCAGAAGCGGAGCGTGGTCCGAGGTGTAGCACCCGCCGAAAGCCGTGCGGAGCACGTCGGAGGACTTGTAGCACGCGCCATCCTTCGTTCGGTGGAGCGTGTAGTCAAACTTCGTAGAACACGTCGGCGAGATCATGTCGCCGCAGTACGTCGCAGCCCCCGACGGCTCTTCCAGCCCTCCTTCGACGAGCTTCTTGACGGCCGAGTCACTTGGCTGTGCGTTGAGATCTCCCGTGAGGACGGTGAGCTTGTCGGTCGCCTGGCAGATCGAGGCCATGCGGGTGAGGATGATGCCCGCTCCCTGGTTCTGGGCTTCGGTCTTGCCGGGCGTCTCGAAGTGCGTGTTGAAGACGCAGACCGTCTGGCCCGACGCGATGTGCTGGAAGCGTCCGTAGACAGCAGTGCGGTAGTAGTCCATTCCCCAGGCTGCGGTCATGGCGTCCGGGTTTGGTCCCTAAAGTTATCACGAAGACAAGGCAACCAGTCAGTTCGAAAAGGCGGCAACTGTGAAGAGCACCAGAAGCCAAGACTCACCAGCCAGAACATGCCGTCGACGAGCACCTTCCACGCGGCGACCTTGTAGTAGATCGCGTTCACTTCGCCCGCTTTGCCGTTCAAGGAGCCCGAGTATTTCCCGATCGACGCGTACACGCCGGCGAGCGCGCCATCGAGGAAGCCCTTCTGGGGCTCCGAGGTCTCCTGGGTGCCTACGAAATCCGGCGCCACCGTGCGGATCTGGTTCGCCGCGTTGTCCTTGCGGACGCCGTCCCAGTTGCTGCACGTCGACTTGGCGTCTTCGCTGGCGTAGGACGTGCGCACATTGAACGACATGACGTGCACCTCGACGCCGTCCTGCGCGCTCACGGCGACATCGCCTCCGCTCAAGAGCAGCAGCTGCACCGCGAAGCCGGCCACGATGCGTCTCAGAGCCGCCATGCAATCTCTCGGACGTCGCTTGCGTTGAGCTGAGCTTGAAGGCTGCTACTGAAGTGGATAGGCACTTAATCTGCGCGCTTTCGTTCGCAGCGGTCAGTCGGTCGCCTGAATCCTGCGGTGCTGCTGACGAGGAGGAACAGAGAGCGAGCGAGCGGTGGACGGACGACTCACTCGCACGTGCGCACGTGGAGCTGCTGCTGGTGGTGAGAAAATCTGTATAGCACCTCGGCTTTTCGCTCGAAGGTCTGAGCGCGCGCAGGTGAACAAGAACGCAAGTCGCCGCCGCTCGTGCTGCTTGCTGTTGCTGCTGGCGAGCGGTCCTGTTGCCGAGTGTGTGTGTGTGTGCTGACTGCTTGTGGCCCGTGATTAACAACAGCTCAAGAAGTGGTGTCATAGAGGTCCGCCAGCCAGTTCACCGGCTGGGTGGTAGAGTGGGACGACACATCGCAGCTTTGGACAAACAGCTGGATTCAGAGCACCGCGGCTCCGAGCACCCCCCAAAATAGAGCTTTGCCATCACAAACAAGTGCGTGTTTGCGATCGTCCTGACAAGCTCACTCGTTTCAGTGCATTACCAGTTGACAGACTCTTTTTTGCGGAGCGACTTGGAGATGTACTTTGTTTACGAGTGCTCCTTGGCAATTTCGAAAGACGCAAAGGCGAGTGAAAACGTCCACAGCAAGCACCAGCGCGCTCTCATTAATCCAGCTCCCCAGAGTTGGTCTAATCCGCTCTTCATCGAGTGCCACCCACCGCCACCAGCTAACTGGGCGTCTCGCCTTTCGTGCGTTTCTTTCGAAAGTCGTCGCGTTCTCATCGAGTTCTCACAAGGCGCGAGCGACCTCCGCCTCGAATCTACAAACCCGAGGTCTTGCTTGCTTGTGACCGCGCACATATATCATATATATGAAGCAGACCTGAGGTCGTGTATGGGCCGAAGGTGACGAAGTGAGACTCTTTCGAAATCTCCACATGCGCTGCTGCCTGCGTTCGGCGGCGCTCAAACATTACTCAATCGCCACCCAAGCAGTACATTTACGGGGGAAAACGAAGAGCTCAATACGAAAACGAAGTTCTTACGACGGCGTGTTACAGTCCTCCCCCGCTTCTACAAAAACGAACGCAACACAACTGGCTGGGGTGGGGGTCTTTTCATAATCTAACTGGCCAAGAGTCAAAGTAGTTTGGTTGGTTCTCAGGAGTTCACAGGTTACAGCATCGCGAAGTCGGTCGAGGACTTCTTCGTGAGCGCGCCGCTGTCCTCGTCCGAGTCGTAGGACTCGGACCCGTACGCCTCGCTGAAGTGGATGCGCGAGTCCTGCATGCGCGAGTCGAAGGACGCCATGGAGCTCGAGTAGTTGGAGCTCGTGTCCATCATCACGACCGGAGACGACATGCGGAAGTTGGACGACGCGCCCGACGTGTTGCGGCCGCGGTTGTTGTTCTGGTGCGACGGCGACAGGTCCTTGCAGCTCACGGACGACGAGCGCGAGTCGCGGCTGTCGCGCTTCGTGGCCATGAGCGTAGGGACGGGCGAGTTGGACATGCGGCCCGACGCGGAGGACGACCGGTTGGACGGCGAGTTGGACATGCGGCCGGGCGAGGGCGCCGACAAGCGCGCGGCAGCGGCGGCAACAGGCAGTGGCGACAGCGCCTCGCTGCCGGCGTCGTCGTCCGAGCGGCCGAAGTAGCTCGGCAGCGGCACGGCTGCGGACTTGGTCTCGTCGATGCGCGCGTCCAGCTGCTTCTTCTTGCGCACGACGAAGAACGCGATGCCCGCGGTCGCGGCGATGACGCCGATGACGGTGAAGACCGTGCCGGTGGCGCTTGAGCTCTCCTCGGACTTGGTCGTGATCACCGTGGTACCTCCACCAGCGGTGCTGCCAGTCGAGGTCTTGTTGCCACCAGCGTTCACAGAGCCCAGGACCAGACTGTCGCCTGCCACAGACGCGCCGCCGCTGGTTCCGCTGCCTGTGGTGGTGCCGTTGGAGCTGTTTAGACTACCGGAGCTGCTGGAGGACGAATCGCCGTTGCAGCACGTGCCGCCGAAGCAGAAGATGCCCATGAGCACCGCGTGGTCGGATGGGTAGCAGCCGTCGAAGGACGTGCGCAACACCTCGGACTTGACGTGGCACGCGCCGTCGGACAGCCGGTGCATCGTGTAGTCGAACTTGGTCTGGCACGTGGGCGACATCATGTCGCCGCAGAAGGTGAAGTCGCTCGAGGACTCGGTGAGGCCGTTCGCCAACAGCTTGAGGATCGCCGGGTAGTTGGGCAGCGCATTGAAGTCGCCCGTGACGACCTTGATCTTGTCGCCCGCCTGGCAGAGCGCGTCGAGCTTGGAGAGCAGGATCGCGGACGCCTGGAGCTGCGCCTCGTCGTTGCCCGGTGTCTCGTAGTGTGTGTTGAAGATGCACGCCGTCTGGCCGCTCGCGATGTGCGTGAAGCGACCCCAGACCGCTGTGCGGTAGTACACCATATTCCAGGCGGCCGATGGCGCATCGGTGTTGGGGCCGTACCAGAACGTGCCGCTCGAGATGACGCTCCAGTCCGAGACCTTGTAGTAGAGCGCGTCGATCTCGGAGGCCGCGCCGTTGAGCGAGCCCGTGGCCGTGCCGAGCGCGAGGTACTTACCGGCGAGCTGCGAGTCGAGGTAGCTCTTCTGCTCGTCCGAGGTCTCCTGCGTGCCGAAGAAGTCGGGCATGACGGTCGTGATCTGCTTCACCACGTTGTCCTTGCGCACGCCGTTCCAGTTGCTGCACGTGGACGCCGCGTCGCCAGACGCGTACGACGTGCGCACGTTGAACGACATGACGTGCACCTTGACGCCATCGGCCTGCACCAGCGCCAGGAGCGCCGCGGCCGCGACCGCCACGCCGGACACGAAGCTTCTCAGCGCCACCATCGCTCGCGTCTTTTCTCGTCTTGGGGTCTTGAGGTCTTGAGATCCTGCTATCGCTAAGGTCTGCGCGCGCCTGAGAGCCTGCGAGCTGCTGCTAATGAGCTGCTGGTGACCTGTGGGCCTGTACGTCCGAGTGGGTCGTTCGTGTGGTTATTGGATCGCTCGCTCGCTCGCTCGTGAGTGAGGGGGGAATGGCCAAGTGACGGCTATTGGGGTCGGGATTGGGGGCGAGCGTGTAGAGTCTGGTACAGAGAGAGCGCCAGTGGTTGCCGCCCGCGACGGACGAGCCGGACGTCCGGAGTGCCCGGGTCCAGCTGGTTCAGTGAACCAAGCGCTCTGGAGCGGATATGCGAGGTGGATTGGCGGATCGAGTCAGCACGAGCAGATCGAGAGAGGGTTTCGAGTGGCGAAATGCAAAGAAAGAGAGCTGTAGCTCGTATGGTGTGGGCGGCTGGACGACCGTTACGGAAGATAGACAGGGTTGTAGAGAGGTCCGACTGGTTGAGAAACGGGACGCGAACAGGCATGGATCGCACGCGAAAGCTGACAGCGAGGAATTCCGTTTGTCCACCAACAATCAGAAGAGCGAGAGCGACGGCGAGAGCCCCCGGGAACGAAGAAGCACCAAATGATAGCAGCGGACTTGATTGGGGCGCGCTCGCTGGCCTCCTCCTGTTGTGCTGCTGTGTGCTTTCTTTGCGTGTTGGCCTGTCGAGAACAAGAGAGCAGCAGCAAGTGCCCTGCTATCTGTCCCTCTTGCGGTTGGCGGCGGCGGTTTCATTGAGCGCGAAGCTGTGACACAACGTAACGCAAGTTCCTCGCAAAAGAGGCTTCTTCAGAAGGCGCCGCTCTTTGGGCAGCGCCTTTGGGCATGGAGACGGAGATTCGCCTCACGTCCGACCGACAGCTCCATTCGGAGGCACAAAGCAAGCAAAAGAGGAGGCCGGACTGCCGCAAAGGGGGAGAGATGCGGTGACACCAGCGGCGCTCGTACGATATCCCCTCCCTCCGTTCCTTCACATCAGGAGTGGCTCGGAGCTCCATTCCGTTGCCCCCCCATGTTGGCTTCCAGCTTGCAGGCCACCAGTGCGCGCAAAGACGCGGCTGGTGTGGTGTCGCGGATTCACGTTTTACAAGCGGACACACCTGCCTTTCGACGTTTGTTGTCTGTTGCTCCGTTTCGAATAGAAGCCCCTGGCAGGCTGAGACGCCCTTGGCCTTCCTTCCGACCATCGTGTCCACCAGGCCGTGAGTGAAGAATCAGGGGCGTGCTTGCCCGCTCTGGACGAAGACATGTGCGAAGAGAAATACGATGGTGATGATGGTGCTCGTTGATGATCATGACGTTGTTAAACAACCCACACACCACGCTGGCTCACGAAGAAGCAAGTCCGTTTAGAAGAGCGAGCCATTGGCCCAATTCAGGTTCATGAACACAACATCGCAATGCGTATCGCAGCACTGGCGTCCTTACTGCAAGGCCGGCGTAGAGGCGGACGATGGGGACGGCAGCTCCACGCCGCCCAGGCTCGCGAGCGCGTTGCGGCTGCGAGTTGTGGCCGGCGGCAGCTGTGATCCTTGAGTCCGCAGAAGCGGCGCGCCGGATCCCCAGTCGTCGTGGGCTGCGGTTGAAGCCGAAGTCACGCCTCTACGCAGAACGTTACTGCCGGATGCACTTGTTGCGTTGCTCTCCGCGCGAGCAGCTCCGCTCTGGTCAAGGCCGAAGGGCGACGACGTGGGGCCGAAGAGCGAGAATCGACTGGCGAAGGCGAACCTGCTGCCGGTGTTGGCGCCGAGAGCCGCTGGTGCAGTAGCTGTAGCTGCAGCTGTTGATGGAGCTGCTGCTGATGCGCGAGAAACGCTGCGGAGCCGCTCGAAGGCAGCGAGGGACTCGAGCGGATTCGCATCCGCGGCCGTGAAGCCTGGCGGCGTCTTCTTCTTCGTGACAGAGGTAGGGGGAGAGGAAGCTGTTGACGAACTCGCTGTCGTTGTTGCTGCTGGTGAAGTCGATGTCGTCACGCTCGTCCGCTCCGGAGGGTGCTGCAGGTTGAACGCCAACGCATCCGAGCCAGCAGACGGGTGTGCATGCAGAGCTCCAAAGCCGCTGCTCCTGCTGTTACTGGTGACGCTGTCGGCGCCAGCCACGAGGCGCCCGATTTCGGAGCGGATCGAGTCAAAGTACAAGTCGCTCCAGTCGTCGTCGTCAACGGTGTCGAGAGCCTCACGCGATGGTGCACTTGGCTCTGTTGTTGCAATCCCATTCAGCGCGCCAGTGGTAACACCTCTGGCGGTTCTAGTATTGAGACCCCCCAGTCCAAAGCGCTCGACCAGCACCGCGTCCTCGTCGTCCTCCTGGTTGTCACTGGAGGAGAGGCCGCGCTGCTGCGGACTCGCTGTGCGGCGCTTGCCGATCGCGCCGAAGGAGCTGAAGGGCGCTTCGAACGTCATGGACAAGAAGAAGTCGTCCGTGTCGACCGCGGACTCGGGCTCCGTCTTGGCAGGTGAGAGCTTCAGGTCCTCCGAGTCGAAGGACACCGTCGTGCTCGTGGAGCCCATGGAACTCGCCAGCCCGTCGTCCACACGCTCGGGGATGTCGATGTTGATGTTCAGGCCGTTGGAACCGAGAGCCGCACTGGACAGATCCACTGGAGGTCGCGCGGCCGCATTTCGATCCTGGTTCGGCCGCTTCAATCGGCTCTGTCGAGCCGCCTTCTTCGCTTTCAACGCCGCTTTTCTCTCCAGTCCTCCAATGTTGTCAGCGACAGTGGCCACAGGTTCAGCGGTGAGCTCCACCTGTGCGGCAGTCGATCGCAACGCTGTTGTGGGGCTTGGTACGGGTGTAGGGGGCTCAGCCTCGGGTGACGCCACTGTTCGAGGAGGTGAGAGGCTCTTGCTCTTCGCTGCCTTGGACTTCGCGCGTGTCTTCTGGCTTGCAACGGTGTTAACCACAGTCTCGACTGACGCTGACGGCGGACTTGCTGGTTTGACAAGCACTGCTGGTGACGCTGGTTTGGCTGGTGATGGTGGTGGCACTCTTTTCACCAGTGGCTTTGCTTTGGTTCCATTCACAGCCGCTGGCTTGGACTTGGGCGAAGGAGTCGAGGTGACAACAACCGGTTTCTCACTTTGCTCCAAGCGCAGCGGTGTCTCTTGAGTAGGTGATAGTGGTGCAAGAGCCAGTGGCGCTGGGGTCTTAAGCACAGCTTCAGGCTCCAGAGCAGGCAGGCTATCCTCCTTGGACTGCTTCTTGATAGCAACCGAGGAGCTCTTCTTCTTCTCCCGCGCGTGCAGCAATTTCGTCACCCCTGGCGTCTGGACACCGCGAGTGTCAGGAACAAAACAATTTGCCTCAAGCTTGTCCAAGAGGCGAATGGTGGCCTCATGCTTGTCATTCTCCAGCCCAGATGCCTCCAAAGTATCACCAGCAGCTGAGTCAGCCATCGCCATCTCCTTGTCAACAACAGCAGTACTCGACTGATGATCCGAGACTCGAAGCGCCATCTCACGGCAGTACACGCTCCAGACGTCACTCAGTCCGTAGTAGACGCTGTAGACCGCGACCACCACGGCCCAGAGCACCACCAACTTCCACACCAGCAGAGTGAGAGCGCGGACGGTGACGGGCACCTTGGCTCGCAGGCAGTCGAAGGACCCCGAGGGACGCACGTCCACGAGCAGCGGCACGCGGATCGTCTGGTCGTCCACCACGAGCACGAGCTCCTGCTCGATGTGCGCGACGTAGCAGTTGGGCTCGTACACGACGCGCAGGCGGATGCTCTTGCCCGGAGCCACGAGGATCGGGCCCTCAGGGTTCTCTGATGGTCTTCCTGGTGACGACGGCGATGGTTGTAGAGACGGCTCGACGTCTTCGATGCTCACGGTGAACGTATCTCGGAGCAACGGCGCTGTTCGATCGTAGATCAGGTGGACACTCTCGACGGCCAAATTGTAGGTACCGACGTTGCGCAGCTCAATATCCTTCTGCTGTGGACGCACGGGCACCAGTGGTCCAGTTTGGTGAGACATCTTGAAGTGGACAACTGGATTGCCGCTGTCTCTTTTGTCTCTCTTGTTCAGATCCCACTCGTACGGCGGCTCGTAGACGGACTTGGACTGGGAGGCTGTGGCTGTAGTGTCTCCCTCGTCATGGTCGATCAGCATGCGCAGGTCCAGCGCGCCTTTGCCGCTGCGCGCGAGCAGTCGCACGGACTCGAGATGCGTCAGCTCGCTGCGCACGAAGATCGCCTTGTCGACTTCAAACGCGTGCGACGGGAAGAAGTAGACGGGCCCCAGCTCCGCCTCCTGGCCGTAGAGCACGCGCACGACGCGCCTCGAGACGAAGAACGGCGCGACGCTCTGCGTGGCGTCACCTGCGCCTTGCAGTACGAGCGCTTCCCATTCTTTCAAGCACGCTGCTTCATTGTCTTCATCGGTATTACTGCACTTGTAGAAGAGCGCGCGGTCGCGAACGCTCACGGCGAGCTCCATGTCGATCGAGATGCTGCTCGGGTTGCGCACTTTCACGGTTCGGGCCTGGCGCTGCAGCACCTTGGTCAGGTTGAAGTCTATCACGGCATATCCATTTCCACTGGACGCATTCACCATCGCGACAGACGGCCGCATGAGCGGCGCCGTGACGCGGACCGCGTCCGTGTCCATGATCGCTGTCCTGAGCTGCATGACCGCCGTGGCCGTGTAGTTTGTAGCGGCAACCTTCTCCCAGGCGCTCTGTCGTCGTCCCAGCTGCGCCATGTCTTCATCCGAGACGTCGTCGCCAAAGTCCGAGAGCGTGATCCCCAGTGTGGGCTCGGCGATGTCGGGCAACAGACAGTCGGCCAAGTACTTGCTCTGGACGCACACGTTGCTGTAGGACGGCGAGAAGAGGAAACTGAAGCCCGAGTGGGTCCTTCCGGCCTCAATGTACGTGTTCGTGGTCACCACTTGGATGAGCGACCGCGGGACGTGGACGGAATGCGTGGGCACGTTGTGCGCGAACGTGCTCTGGTAGTGCAGATCCACGAAGGCCGTGCTGCCTGGGAACATGGGCGGCAGCTGCACGTCTGTGACCACCGGGCGGACCACGCCAGTCACGCTCTCGAAGCGCGCGTACACGTGCAGGAACTCGAAGGGCGTCTCGAGCGTGAGCAAGTATTGCGTGAACGCGCCGAGCTCCTGGCCCACTTTGAGGCCCAGCTGAAGCGTAAAATCGTACCCTGGTGGGATCACAATGTCTTCGTGGAGCTTGAAGTTCTGCTGCTGGGCCTTGGGGTTCGTATACGCCAGCAGGGACGCCATGATGTTCATCTGCAGGGATTTGGCGACCTGGTCCGCGTACTTCCTGCCGACGGCTGCCACTTCGGGGGACGCCTGACGCGCCTTGGAGAGTGTGGACAAGATGCTCAGGTCGAAGAGCTCGCTCTTGATCATGCTCGCGACCTTGATGTCCACGGGAATGGGGTTCACGTTCGTCAGGTTCAGCACTTCGGTGTGCGCGCCGTGGGCCGAGACCTTGCCCATCTCCAGCACGAACGACCGGCAGAGCTTCACATTGTTATTAGCCCCGTCCTTGGGCTGTGTGTTGAGATCGAAATCGGTCACGAGCAGGCATTTCTTCAAAGGCTTCTGGCCCTTGGGCTTGCTCGCCGGCTGGTACCCGATCTGCGAGTGGTTGAGCCACCGGAACCTGGTCTTGACCTGCAGAAACCCATAGAACACGTGCACGGGCACGTGGTGCGTCATCAGATTCGTCTCGATACTCACGGGCACCATGCGCGGCGCGAAGAGGTCGTCGAGCCGTGGCGGTGTCACGCGCAGGCGGACTTCCCCCGGCCAGAACTCGCCGCTCTTCGCCAACCCGCGCTCAAAGTGGTCCACGTGGACAATGTCCAGTGGGTTGTCGCCTTGAGAGGTACGATAGGGGGACACCCACACGCGCTCGAGGTCCAGGTGGACATTATATAGATTCTGCAAGCGGAGGCTGCGCACCACTGTCGCGCCAGCGTGGACTCCCGCTATAGAGCCGTTCATGAAGGCGGACATTGTCTGCAGCCGAGTGCCCACCGACGGCTCTTGTTCGTCCTCCTCCTCATTTGTGTTGTTCTCACCACCAAAGGCTTCGAGCAGTGAGCCGACAACGCCCACGAGCGTCTCGTTGAAGTCGTAGGCGAGCGTCCCCTTTAGCCAGACGCCCCTGATGTCCATTGTGGCGTTCAACACGTCCGAGTGGTTGGTTTTCATAAACAGCGTCGCGAAACACTCGGTCACATTGTCGCTCTCCTGCCCGTCGCTCTCGCGTTTACTCAGCGCGGCTGCACGCACGTTGATCGCGTGGCGGATACGCGTCCGCGGTGGGATCACGATAGGTCCGTTCATTTTGACAATAATGTCCATGTTGGTCGTCGTCTCGTCCACGTGGACGCTGTAGATCTTGATCGGCACCGAGGCCGCGTTGAATAGGTGCACGTCCACCTGGCGCAGCGGGTCGTAGGCTGTAAGAACGCCGAGATCCACTTTGCTTGGCTCAAAGTGGAGTCCCTCGGGCACGACCTCGATCACCACGGGGATCGCCACTTGCTGCTGCTGATGATGATCGGAAGCCGTCACGACGATGCGGATGTACGTGAAGAAGACGCCCGTGTGCTTGGAATAAAACTTGTAGTCGACGATCCGGCGGCGCTCACCGGGCGGGATGGTCCACGCGCCCGTGCGAGGACCTCCAGGTTGCGCTCGTGATGGTGGTGAGATCGCCGTCTCGCCCTCGGGCATTGAGAAAGTGCCGATCGGGTCCCGCGAAAAGACGTCGAGCACGCGCAGCACGTCGTTATGGTAAGGGTTGCGCATCACGAGCGTCGTGTCGAAATCGGTGGCGACTGGAACAATAGCGCGTATCCCGGTGACGCCGAACTCATGCAGCTCGATCTTGGCCGTGATGCGCAGCGCGAACTGGCCCGAGGACGTGAACACGCGCATGAACGCTTCGTAGGTCTCGTCCGGGAAGCTCGGCGTGAAGAGGAACTGGACCGTGAGGCGCCCACTGGGCTCAAGCACGATGCCCTGCACGTTCGTGAGCACCTCGAAACCCCCGCGCGTGAACTCGACGTCGTCCAGACGCAGCCCCACGCGCGCGCTGTTGACGATCTCGACGTGCCAGAGAATCGGCGTACACGTCGGTCGCACGCCCATGTGCAGCTGCTCCGGGCTGAACTTGAGCGCGCGGTCGTCCATGGCCAAGTAGCCGTAGTGGAACGCCGGATCAACCTTGTGCGTTGTGAGCGGCAGGCCGCGCGTGATCGATATCCCGCTCGGCCGGTTCGCTCGCCCTCTGCCGTCGACCTGCGCGCGCAGGCTGTCGAGCGCGAACAGGCTGTGCATGCGCCGCGTGTGCGCCAGCAGGATGGACGGACTCTCGAGCGCCAGCGCGTTGAGCTGGCTGCGCGACGGGACCTCGACCGCGATCGGCTTGGTGCCCGGTGCGTCGTTGGATGGCGCGCGCATCTGTTGTGACACGAGCAGCGAGAAGTCTGCGGACGACTCGCTCGCGGCCACTTGCTCGTAGAAGTCGGTGTGGGCAGCGGGCAGCAGCGGCTGCACGACTAGTACGAGCAGTAGCAGCATACACATAGGCACTTGCAGTGAAGGCGGCCGCATGGAGAGCGTGGGCCTCCGCATCGCGCGCTGGAGCTCTTGCGCGAATTGCGCTTGTCGCCCTTTGGTGTCTTTGCTTATTTGCTTGAATCACTCGGCTTTCGTGGAAGATAGCGATCGGTTTCGAGAGGGGTTGCTGGGATATTTGCGATCGTATCGCATTTGACAGGGGGGAAACGAAATGGCTTCGGACAGAAAGAGCTGAATTGGCTGGAAACGGCGAGCGAGGACGAGGAGGGAGCGATCTTTCGCGATTGCACTGCGCGGGCGGGCGGGCGACTGGCGTGGGCGGATATCAATGCACGCACACGAGGCTCCCTCCAGAGGTAGATCATTGCGCTGCGGCGGCGTTAACCGGGACAACAAGAGAGCTCGCACGAAGAGCTACCAAGTGACACCGGGTTGGTGGAGCCGCTTTGGCGGTCTCACGAAGACGTGGCTGCTCGCAGTGAGCCATTGCGTCACGATGGCAGGAGCTGCTGTAGTGAGGTGTTGTAGATGAAATGCTGGACATCTATGGCTCTGGTGAAGTGATCCAACAGATATGCACGCCTCCAGTTGCAAATTAGTTCCATTTGATTACTCTCGAGACGAGAAGCCGAGACCGTTTTGGTCGATCACCCTGCCTCCCGCTCTTAAGCTGGCGACTAACACTTGTCCTCGCATGTCTAGCATCATCCCATCGTCCACTAAGCCCGTTCGGTCCACGGCGCGCGAGTCGAGCGATGTTGCTCTCTTGCGTCATCGTTGGCGAGCAGTAGCAGAGACCAATAAAGAGTTTAACGGTACTGGAAAGAGCCAACAAGCAGACAGACAGAGAGTTAGGCATGAGCGATTCCATCCAACGCCAACAACACGGAAGTCCCAACGCAAGCGAGCGTACCTTGACGAAGCCGATCTGGGTGGCGCGCTCGCGGAAGCAGCGACGGCACATGTCCAGGTGGTACTTGCGGATCAGACCACGGGTCGTGTGGCACACGCGGCAGTGGCGGGAGTCCTTGCCGTAGTTGCGTGGGTGGGTGTACTGAAGGTTGGTCATCTTGACGGCTGCACACAGAGCGACACGAGGCACATGCGGCATTCGTTAGTCCGCCTGCTCATCTTGCTTCTCCAGAAACACTCTACTCTCTCGCTCCAGCGAGACCTTCGCTCGCTGCGCTTCCCCCCACGTGCTCTCAATCCCCTGCTTCCTGTCACGCTCCTGCCTGCCTGGTGTCGCCAACTACCCCTCCGATTCACTCGTCCTCGTAGTATGCCGGTATGGGAGCGCTGTACTCGATGTAGTCACTGCATGTAGCTCGTGCTAGTGCTCGCCGCTGTCATCTGCATCTGTCCGCTTCACTCGCTCGAATCCGGTGGTAACGAGAACAAGTCGACGCGCTCGTTGCTGTGGCTGTTTGGTTCGCGCGAAGACAGGGGGATCGGGAGGGACCAGGAGGCAAACAGCTCCGTGCACCTCGGCACGGAGAGGGGAAGGGAGCAGCGAGCGGGGGCGTCGCCCAGCAGCATGTTCATCATCATCGTCATCACTTCCTCACCTTTCCTGAAGGTGCTTGCTTTGGACAGTAGCAAATGAATGAAGGAAGGCGCGCGGCAGTCTGCGGAAATTACGCAATATAGCCACATCGCTCTCCAGCCATTGCTTGCTGTTATTGCGGATCGAACCGAACCGTCCGTGCACGGTCCGCGGAGACAACAGTGAACCGTCGATGCGAACTTACAGCATACGCTGTTGGTTCGCATGCTTGAGTGGAGGGTGTAACAAAGCAGACACTGTAGCTCTCACGATGACCTCCCTCTTGAAAGCGATCACGCACAGACTGCCGATTTTGGCAGGCGGAACAAAGCTCCTGACTTGCTCGGGACAGGTGGCGGAGGCAGCAGTCGGCAACCGAGCAGGCTCCGGCGGCGCTCGAGGACGCGCTGCACGTTGGCGCGTTTTCACAGCGCTCAGTATGAACCACAGGTGTGTTCTTCGCGAGGCTCAGAGAGTGATTGGACGGACGACTGCGGCTGGCGAGAGTGGAGAAAATTGCAGGCTGAAGTGAGCGCAGCTGTGCATACAACAGCAGAGCTCGAGCAGCCTGACTTGGGGGAAAACAAAAAGCAGCAACGAAGGGCTTTCTCAAAACGAAAAGGCGACTTTTCATTATTTCCTCTCTTCTTTTTTCAAATCTGTCCACATGAACGCGACATCTCCTGTCCAGACGCCGTCCAAGAGAGCTCTCCACTGCCAAAAAGACACTAAACACACGAACTATGCTTAGTTGTCGACCGAGTCGCGCTCGTAGACGGCCCAGCGGCGGTTGTGCTCCTGGCCCTTGCCGGGCGCCACACCCTGGTCGGCGCAGCCGCCGTCCGCGCAGCCGCAGAAGTGCTCCTGCGAGTCCATGCACGGGCGGTTGCAGCCGGCGTCGTTGCCGTCGAAGTCGCCGGCGTTCACCGGCAGCTTGTTGAACGCGAACGCGTGGCCCTCGGCGCCCACACGCGAGAGCGCGAAGTAGCGCTTGCCCTTGTTCTTGGCGTGGTGCAGCGCCAGGTTGTAGTTGGCGCCGCTCGAGCCGCCCGAGTACACGCGGTCGTTGCCGAGCATGTCCTCGCCGGTGACACAGCCCAAAAAGTGCGTCTTCTCCTGCGAGACGTCCTTGCCGACGGCCGCGGCCTCGCTGAGGCGCGCCTTCTTGAGCGCCGTCGTGGCCTCCACGTTCGCGGGCTTCTTCACCTTGAAGATGCGCACGATCCAGTGCTCCGACGTGAACGACTCCTCCAGGTGGGTCAGCTTGATGTTCTTCACGCCCACCTCCGTGTTGCGCGCGCGGTCGTACCCCGGCGGGCGCTGGTAGTCCGTCATCACCTCGCCGAAGCGGTAGTAGCAGAGCTTGTAGGCGAGGCAGTTGTGCAGCTTCTTGGAGCCGCCGGCGCCTACGTCAAAGTTGCCCGACGACGAGTAGAAGTCGCGCTCGGATGGCATGTCGTTGGGAAAGACGCCCGAGCCGATGCGCACGGGCCAGAGGAACTTGTTGATATCGTCCGAGCTGTAGCCGGTCAGCCCGCCGAAGATCACGAGCACATAGTCCACGTCGAGCGACTGCATGATCGGATACGCCTCCTCCTCGGTGGACGCGAGCGCGCGGCCCACGGTCGCGATGTGCGTGTTGTTCCACGTGTTGTTGTCCACGATGACCGTGCGGTTGGCCATGGCCGACATCTGGTAGCCGTAGTCCCACCACGCCATGATCTTGGCGTCCGCGTCCGTGTTCTGACGCAGCCAGAAGTACGCCTCGCGGTAGTCGTCAAAGTTCACGCGCTCGCCGCTCTGCGTGCGGCCGGCCTCGATCACGATCGACGGCGACGAGTACGCCATGGACGACACGTACGTCGCGTGGAACGTGTAGCTCAGCAGCAGGATCAGCAGTCCGCCGATGATCGAGAGCGACACGGACACCGGGATGTCCTGCACGCCGTTCTTCTGCGCCACAAAGTTGGAAGGGCGTTTGAGCAGACCCATGAACTTGCGCAGCGTCGACGAGATGCCGATGGCGCCCAGGATGCACGCAATGGGCGCGAGCGTGAGCATGAGACGCACCATCACGCCGGCAAAGTACCACGCCACCGTGCCGTACAGAATCACGAAGATGCCGCCGTCCGTGATGTTCGAGAACAAGAAGTAGAGTCCCACGGGCGCGAAGGGCACGAGCACGTGCAGGTCGAAGAAGTAGGACGTCCACGTCGTCGGCTGGTGCTCGCTCACGGACGCGATGATCGGGATGTACTTGGACGCGTACGTCGGGTCCAGCAGCGTGAGGCTGCGGCCCGTCCACTGGACCTTGCCCAGCAGCTGCAGCACGAGCAGCACGGACGCGAAGCCCACGACGATCACACCGGCGCCGACGAGTACGAGGCGGCGGAAGGACGCGGCCGAGATGTAGTTGCGCAGCCAGTTGACGAAGCAAAAGACCTGCAGCAGCACGAAGACGCCGTGCGAGCCCGCGCACTCGGCCTGCTTGATCACGTTGAAGCCCACGAACGGCACCTGCATGGCCATGAGGCTGCCCAGCGTGTAGAACGTCGAGTAGGCGATGTACAGGCGCGGCGAGTAGCGACCGGCGAAGATCATCACGAGCACGTAGATCGGGATCATGTTGATGATAAACACGTAGCCGCCCCAGGCCGCCACCATGTAGAAGTACGAGAGCGCGCAGCTCGCCGACCAGAACATCGAGCCCGTGTGCACGGCCTTGATCCAGAGGTAGAACGTGAAGATGAGCGCGAAGATCGCGACACCTTCGTTATCGTACGAGCCGCCGACCGAGCGCGAGATGTACGACGGCACGATGCCCGCGAAGGCCGCGGCCATGAGCCCCGCGCTCGAGCGCTTCGTCACTTCCTTCGTGAGCAGGTAGCTCGCGATCGCCGTGTTGGCCGCGAAGATTGGCGCGAGGAACACGCACGTGTTGCGTACGTTGATCGAGATGTTGAGCAGGTTGAGCACCCAGTAGACGAGCGCCGCCGTGTACATGAGCCCCGGGTAGATCGTGCCGCCGATGATGCGGCCCAGCGGGTACCACGCGCGGTCGTCGAACCAGTCGAGGAACTCGAGGAAGCCCTCGGACGCCAGGTACTTGGTCGTGCGGAAGTTGAAGTACGGGTCGAACTCGTGGATCACCTGATGGGCACACGGGAGGGAGTGACGCGTGTGTCAGTTGTGATACCAACAAATGCGAGCAGCTACAGATAAGCAAGGGGGAGACATACCGATTCGTAGCGCACGACCGCGAAGAGACGGATCGCGAAGGACATAAGGCAGATCATGCCCAGGATCGCGTACTTGGCGATGGGCGCCAGCACGTTCGCGTCATCCTCGATGTCGTGCGGGCTGTCGAGGCTCACGCCGAAGACGAGGTTGGCCGCCTCGTCCTTGGCTTCGCTCTCCTTCTTGCTGCTGGCAGGCGCGGGGGTCGTGGGGGCGTCGTGGTCCGCCGGAGGCGCGTGGGCCTCGGCCGCGGGGTCCGCGAGCTTCTTCTTGGCCTTGGTGGTCTTGCTCACAGGCGCCATGGTCGCTCACTCGCTCACTGAGCTTTGCGTTGCTGTCGTTCGGGGGACAAAAAGGGAGCGAGTGTCGTGAGCGTGTGCCACGCGGAGGACAAGCAAAGCTCAAAAAGATTTCCGATCCAGGCCGATCCTTGTGGGGACTAACGTGGTGCACATCATTTGGGTCAGACGCACAGCTGGAATAATGTGACCGACGTTATTTATGCAACCTCGTTATGGTGTACCACCTTAATTTGATTCGCTTCCGTCGCGACTCGGACACTGCCAAGCCAAAACGAAACGGAGCCGCTTTTGAGCCATTTGTTGTTGCTTTGTTTTGCTGTTTATGGAGCTCTTCGCTTACGTCGCTGCTGCTCAAGAGCTACCATCAATCAATAATGCTTCCGGAAAGAAGAGACCGCGTCACGACTGCTTCGGGCCCATTGACCACAAAGTCAGTCTCTCAACTTCCTGCTTAGCTGGACGACGACTTGCTCTCGCCCGCCGCGCGCGCGGCTTCCTTCTCGGCCTCGATCGCCACGCAGAGCGCCTCGACCTTGTCGTCTTCGAGCGACTGCAACAACAAACAACAAGCAAGGCAAGTCCGTAGCAACGTCAGCACACGCGCATGGGATGTTCCTTCGTAGATCTCAAGACCACGTACCGAGATGACGCCGCCAGTTCGGACGATCGCGATTTCAATGTTCTTGCTGCCCGACTCGACGATCTGCAAGCAGCAAATCAACCCACATACATGCAGTTAGCTATCCATTTCCAATATTGCAAGGCGTCACTACAGCGAAAGTGCTGTACCTCCAAGAGCGCCTTGATGGCCAGGCGCGTGGCGTCCTCCTCCGAGAGGTCCTCGGCGTAGTTCTTCTCGAGGAACTCGCGGATGTTGGTCGAGTTGCGGCCCGTGGCGTTCGCCTTCCAGGCCGAGAACGTGCCCGACGGGTCCGTCTGGTAGAGCTGCGGCACGCCCTTGTTGTCGCAGCCGGCGATCAGCATCGAGATGCCGAACGGGCGCACGCCACCACGCTGCGTGTACTTCTGCTGGATGCGCGCGACGTAGCGCGCGACGTACTCCACCGACGGCGCGTCCTCCACCGTCAGGCGGTAGCTCTGGCACTCGAGGCGAGCCTACAGTTACGAGATGTCCATGAGCTTGTGTTCAATATCTGTGAGGTCGCTTCCAATGAGGACGCACCTTGTTGATCAACACGCGAGCGTCAGCGGTGAGACCAGCGAACGCGATGGAGATGTGGTCGTCCACCTTGCAGATCTTGCGCACGGTACGAGGGTCCTGTTTGATAAGAGAGCGTGGAGGATGAGTGAGTGGCGGCTCATCGCTACGTATAGAGCTCCATACGACAAGCGTTCTTCTTTACCTGCAGCTTGGCGATCTCCTTGCGCTCAACGGCGAGGATCACCGAGTTCTTGCCGCGGACGCCGACAACCACAGCACCCTAGTAACGACATACACACACACACAGCCGCATTCACCACTCAGTTCAAACAACGTCTTTCATCATCACACACACACACACACTATCTCAACGGACCTTCTTCACGGCCTCCATGGCGTACTCCACTTGGAAGAGGTGACCATCTGGGGAGAAGACGGTAATCGCGCGATCGTATCTATCGGCGTCACACGCGCACAAAGAGAGAAAGAGAGACGAATGAGGCACACTATCACCAGGGGCTCATACACATCCCCACACTATGCGCTCATAGTGCACACAGCACACGCTCTCATACCTGGACATGGCGGAAGATCTCTTTGCTGTTGTTTGCTTCCGCTTTCTTTTTGCTTTGGATTTTTGGAGAGATCGCGACCAGCTTCTCCCCCTCATGTGCGTCTGCAATAGGGCATTTCACCGTTTGCAGCAGGATACCATCCGAACAAGGGACTCGCACCTATTTGTCGTGGATCCACTCTCAGAGCTCCATTTAGGTGATAGCTCCTATTCCAACGATTTGCAAGTGCTTGCCGCCATCTCACAGTTCACCTTCGAACAAGCATGCACCACGAGCTCTTCCTGGCGCTGCTGGGCCACGCGGGCGACGTCGTGGAGGCGCGCCGCGAGGGCTTCTTCGTGCGCGCGGACGCCGCGTTCCTCACCAAGCCGCAGCGCACGATGATCGACCGCCTGCTCACGCTCGGCCACGCGTTCGCG
Source organism: Globisporangium polare (assembly GCA_023333845.1). NCBI lineage: Eukaryota > Oomycota > Peronosporomycetes > Pythiales > Pythiaceae > Globisporangium > Globisporangium polare. The sequence continues at coordinate 5,848 of JAASFQ010000020.1, read as the reverse complement.
ACGCTCGAAGCCTTCGTGCGCGAGGCCGAAACGCTTCCGAGCATCTACGCGCGCGCGCTCGCGCAGGGCATGGACCAGTTCCTGCAGCGGTACGCGGACGCGGTGGTGGCGCTCGAGGCCAAGGTGCTGGCGACGAAGGTCGTCTTTCCCATACCGCAGATGGTCTACGAGCTGGAGGAGTACGTGGAGCTGCTGCCGGAGATGTGCAAGCTCGTGCGCAAGATCCAAGTGGCCGCGGCAGCGGGTGACGGCGAGCGCAAATGTATCCCTGGTGCGCAGTTGCTGGACCTGCTGCACCGCACGACGAGCTCCGGCTTCCCGCGCATCCGCAAGTCCATGCAGGAGCTGCTCTACTACTGCAACCGGTACGTTCCTTGCGCTTGTGTAGAGTGTCTTAACGACAGCGTTCACATTGGACTCGTCGTGCTACATTAGAATCCTGTTCAAGCAAATCCTCGCGTGGATCCTGTACGGAGAGATCGTGGACCCGTATCACGAATTCTTCGTGCGCAAGAGCGCTCCTACATTAGCAACAGCAACAGCTTCTGAGCGCTTGGATGATGGCGACGACGACGTCTTCGCGGCGTGGTACAAGCAGTTCTCGCTGGACCTAGACGCTGTGCCGCTCGCGTATTTCCCCATCTCGGTGGCCGAGAGCGTGCTCTTCATCGGCAAGTCCATGCAGATCCTCGTCAAGGCCAACGAGTACTCGCTCGAAGAGGCGCAGGCGCTGGTGGAGACCGTCGCGGCGCTCGCGCAGGGCCGCGTGTTCGACGCCGTGGCCGTGGAGCTCGCGATGGAGAAAGTGCGGCTGCACATCGCCGCGCGCCTGTACCGCGAAGTGGTGGTCAAGTCGAACTTTGTCGCGTTCTTCAAGTTGCTCAAGGGCTTCTTTCTACTGGCGCGCGGCGAGCTCTTCCAGGCGTTCATTGAGCGCAGCTACGCACTCATGACGCTGCGGCCGTCGCACAAGTCGCAGGAAGACTTGAATCACGTCGTGTGGCAGCAGATCGTGCGCGACTTCCAGGGCGAGGACGACTTTTGGGGCCAGCAATTCTCCATTCAGGTGTGTGGCTTCTGTCAAATGAGGCTTTGTGATCTAACAGTAGGACTAACAACCTGTGTTTGTACTCTTATAGCTGCCACTGCAGTCGTTCTCGTTCAAAGGCTTCTCGAGCTTGGAAGGGCTGAACCCGCTCGGTCTCGTTCGTGATCCGGCCAGCAAGGCACTCAAGTGCGACGACAGTCTGTCAATGGCATTATCAGAAGGTGACGACACAGGAAGTGAGTGTGGTGTATTGTGGTGGAGGCATGTGCAGTACGACGCGACGGCCTTCAGCGCCGAGTTCTCAGTCGACCTCGCGGATACTAAACAGTTACAGAGCAACACAATACGGCGCATCGCGTTGATCTTCAAGAACGACGGCACCTTCGTCACTCCCACAGCGAGCGCCGATGGTTCGTTCAGACTTGACCAGGCCCAGGTGGCCTACGTCTCCATCGAGTGCGTCATCGAGAGCGATCTGCTGGAGACTGGCGATGGTGGTGACGATGGTGATACTCTTACCACCACTGTGGTGGCGCAGATCAAGGCCTCCAAGTCTCAGGAGGAAGAGACGCGCGTGTCCGAGAAAGTCGCAGTCCACATGGAGAACGGGAGCTCAAAGCTCGCTTTCCAGCTTCAGTACGCGCGCCAGGAGTTCACGTCTTCAGGCTCAGGAGCAACCTCAACCAGCCAGATCATGTACAAGAAAGTGCTGCTGCTCACGGTCAACGGTGTGGTCGTGATGGAGACCAAGTTCGATTTCCAGCAGGCGCTCTACCTGCAGGCATCCGGTGGGGAGTACTGGCTTGGCCTGGCGCTCACACCCCAGCTCCAGTTGACCGAGTGGAGCCTCGACAAGTTCTCCCCCAAGGCGAGCTGGAAAGTCGGGAGTTCACTGAAAGCCCAGAACCCGAGCCTGTCGCCGCGCGAACTCTGGAACTACGTGAGCCTCCAGTGTTCCGCCCAGTGGCCACTGCAGCTGCTGGTGACCAAAGACGCGCTGCGGTCGTACGCGCACCTGTTCCAGTTCTGCTTCCGGCTCAAGCGCGTGTCTCACGGGCTCGAGCGCACGTGGAAGTGCGGCGTGTTCCGCGCCAAGACGGCCAGTCGCGCGTTCTCACAGGCCTGCGCCTTGCGCGGGCGCATGAGCTTCGTGATCCGAAACATCGAGCTGTACTTCCAGGTGTTTGTGATCGAGAGCCACTTCAGCAAGTGTCTGTCGGAGATCGAAGATGCGACGGACTTTGACAAGGTTAAGCGTCTCCACGACGCCTTCCTCGCGGGGCTCGTGAAGAAATGCTATCTGCACACGCGCACCGTGGCATCCGCACTGGAGGAAGTGGTGAGCTGCTGCTGGAAGTTCGTCGAGTACGTCTTGTACCAGGACGCCGCGGGAAGCGCGCTCTCGTTCGACCGCGTCGCCGTGCTCGACCACGAGTTCCAGAGCAGGTTCGAGTTCTTCTACGGCGTGCTACAGCACTCGGAGGCGCGCGATCTGATCTTTTTGTTGGACTACAACGAGTTCTTCTCGACGGAGCGCGAGGTGAGGAAGCAGCAGCGGAGCAACGGCGGTGGTGGTGCAACATCGTCGCTAGCTTCCAGCACATTGTCATCAGTATCAGCGCTGTCATCGTGACCAGCAGGTGTGAACGCAACTTACTTGCAGTGTCGTTGTCCTCGCCAATAGATTTTTATTACCAAGAAGCAGCGCGAGTGTCCGATCCATTTTCAGGTGGTGACTCCTTTGAAAGGTCACCAAGGTTGAGAGCGCCAAGGCTTCAGGTCACACAAAGTAAGAGCTATGGACGCCTTCTCAAGACCAGCGTTCTCGCAGCGCTTCCTCAACGTCTGCCAGCAGCTGGAGGCGCTCCAGCCCATCAGCATCCCCACAGCTCCAGCTTCGTCATCGTCATCCTCTTCTTCGCCCCAGCGTACTTCGAGCGACAAAGATCCGCTCCCACCCTCATCATCAAGCGGACGACAACAACCAGGCAACCAGAACACGCTGACACTCCCATCCCGTGAGCGCATTTTCCAGATCTTTGGCAACAACGAGCGCTTCCGGCCGTCCGAAGAGATGCTGTTGGCGTCCACCAAGGACGAAGCCCTTCGCGCCTGCAGCACAACTACACCCAGCTCCTCAGTCTCTTCCGCATCACCAGCAGTATCAGCGGTGAAGCGTCGATCGGTCGTGTGTTTACCTGATACTCCCAATGGTCGAAAGGACCGAAAGCCGGCAACACAGCAGCAGCAGAGCAACACTGTGCACGTGCCCGTGGGCGGCAAGGCACGCGTGCTCCCATCACAATCACTGCAACGAGCCCGAGCGGCGCTCAAGAAGCGCAGCAACGCCCTCGCGAACCTGCAGCCGGCCGCCATGGGCACTCTGCCGGCGGACAAGCGCCGCGCGCTGCACAGCGCCCCCGACAGCACGTGGGAAATGCTTCGGAACTTGCCAGGGACGCCAGGCGCTCAGCCGAATGGTGGAAGTGGTGGCTCAAGCCTGGGCTTGAGTACGACCGCCGCGCCGGGCAAGCAGGCGCTGATCGCCGAGCTGGTGAACAAGACCAACTTCTCGACGCAGAGCATCTTCCAGATGAGCCGCAAGTTCAAGACCATCGCCGGCTCGGCCAAGAGCGTCATCTCCTTCGACGAGTTTCGCCAGATCATGAGCGACGACGTCGGCGACCTGCTGCTGAGCATCGGTATCAGCAATGGTACCAATCCCAATAGCTCAATCACTCCGGCTAATACCACCGATGGAGACGGCGACGAGGGAGAGGGCACTCTCATACATACGACGGCCGACATGACGGCGATCGGCGCGACGATCTCGTCCAGCGAGACGTTCCTGCGGCGCCTCTTCCTCACTTTTGACGTCGATGGGGACGGGAAGATCGACTTTCGCGAGTTTGTCGTGGGTCTCAACGGCTTCGTCAAGGGCACACCGGAGGAGAAGGTCCATGCGCTCTTTGAGATCTACAAGAGTGACGACGGATCGTCCAGTGGCAGCGACAAGGGAGAGACCGTGGCGATCTCGGACCTGCTGGGACTCTTCCAGGGCGACCGCCACCTGTACCAGGAGCTCATGCGGTGCGTCGACGAGTACTTTGCGCGCGTGGAGCTCCGTGACGAGCTCCAGCCGACCATGAAGGAGGACGAGTTCGTCGCGGCCTCGGTGGCCGAGCCGCACCTGCTGGACATGGTGAGCAGGCCCGTGCCCTCTAGAAGGTACGCCGGGGAAGCCCACGTGCGCGAGAAGATCCGCGCGTTCATCGAGCAGAAGCGACTGAACTGGAAGAAGCTGCTGCACGTGCACCGGCGCATGGTCGACTACGCAAGATGCGCTCTCAATGGAGGGTCTGGGAATGGCAACAGGAGGGGCTCTGGGAATGACGCTGGGCTACGAAGACGCAGTGTGCTTCAGCTGCCATCCACGCCGCCTGATGCATCTTCACCACAGGTACCACCAACTCGAGGTGATGAGGATGCGACGGTCAACTACCAAGCGCTGGCGATCCCCGTGGCGGACTTCCACCGGATCCTAGCAGAGTGTCTTGGCCCAGCAGTCAGTGGTGCTGGCGGTGGTAATTCGTTTGAGGACGAGGCGTTAACGCAGAGCATTCTGTTGGCGTATGTCGCCACGCCACGCGAGAAGCTGCCCAGTACGCCACCAGCGCCACTGCAGCAACAAATGGCTCAGGCAGCAGCCACTACAGGAACTGCTGGCACTCAAGAGGGTCCTGTATCGGCCGAGGGTGTGCGCCAAGAGCGACTAGCACGACGAGCATGTAGGTAGCTCTTGGGCTTTTGGTTGGTTTGTGATATTAAGTATCAAACCTTGATACTAACCTCAGGTCTCTCTCTCTCTCTCTCTCTTGCAACATGCAGCCATCATGGAGCACTACGTGGCGCACGTGTCCTGCGGCGAGCTGACGCAGGACGTGGCCGTGGCGCTGCAGACGGCGCTCACGGCCGAGAGCGACGCGGACTCGAAGGCGCGGTACTACTTTGAGCTCTACGACACGAACGGCGACGAGCTGCTGTCGCGCAGCGAGCTCTGCACGGCCATCTGCGCGGGCTTTGGGCACTTTGGGCAGCACATGATGGACGTCGTGCGCATCCTCGAGGACGAGGACGGCGACCAGGACGGCCACGTGACCAAGGACGAGTACATGCGCGCCGCGAACCGCTCGCCGCTCATCCTCGCCTCGCTCTACACGTGTCTGCAGCGCGACTTGTAAGGAAATACTGACAGTTCTCACACATTCACATTTACACACATACCTTCATTGTTATCACTGTCGAGCGGGCAGCCTTTACAGTCGATCTCTGCCTCGTCGATCGTCGACGCCGTCACGTACTTCTCGGCCACGCGCGTGAGGCGGCCGTCGTCATCAGCGTCCACACTTGTTGGCGCCTCGTCCGTGGCGATCTCCGAGAGCACCACGCCAAAGGAGAAGATGTCGGCGCGATCCAGAAGCTCGTGCCGATGCCCGCGGCCATGATGAACCGCTGGGAAGGCGGTGAAGCAGCTGCACTACAGTCCGCTCGGAGACGAGTTTGTGCGGTCCGACGCGTATCCCTGGAAACGCAATGGCGACGACGGCTTTTGACAAGGACCTCCGTTAAATCGCGAGCGTTAGGCCGCGAGCGTCATCGTTCAACGAGGTACTTCAACAAGCGTCGTCGCAGCGATCTGTTCTCTCATGCATGCAGAAGTCAAAACAAAAGCGCAACAAGTGGAGAGAATGGATCCACCCGCTGTTGCTCTTTCCTCTGGTCCTGGCGCTGGTGAGCTCG
>JAASFQ010000002.1:0-119169 GCA_023333845.1 Globisporangium polare | reverse complement strand
TTGCCTCAGTTGCGTATGCAGTAGAAATGTCGTCAAGCGACTTCTTTGTCATGCCAACCATATCTAGGAACTCATGAAACGCTTTCATTGCGGCATTCTCTTGGGCTATCGTTCCCGCAGGAGCATCAAGCCCGCGAGCAGATCGCTTCAACCCCTCAAAGTCCATAATTGTAGACACAAGTAGCACACACAGTCACACGCAGTCACGGTTCTCTCCTCTCTAAAATGACCACTGCGTGCCAGATGAGAGGCAATCGCACTGACTGTGGGGACAACGTCATGGTGCGCGCCATTCATTTGCTGGTGTACCATAAATGCGGTACAGTCAAGCCAAACGCGCACTTATTCGATAATGACGTGTCAGAACTAGATTTTTGTATGTCAACTTATTGAATAATCATAATTTTTTCCAGACGATGCCGGAAATAATCCGGAACAACTTTTATTTAAGGAGCGGACGATTTTGATTGGTCGAAGTTGACATTTTATGATTAGTGTTGCGTTTCATTTGCTTAAAAACTGTGATTTCGGACAGAAAAGCGGCTAGGTTTATCAGCTTTCTGGAATAAAGGAACTTATCCTACAATAATTCTCCAACGCCTCATTTTGGGCCTCGAAATGCCATTTCAGTTGCTGCTCGGATTTTTCCATGTTGCGAAAGAACTCCTAGTTTAGTGAGGGATCTAAATCCACGTGAACCACACTAACGACTTTATTTGCGTTTTTATTTTGCAAGTTGCTTTTTTCCCCATTGCGAGAATGGCGGCATCGGAGCAAGAAGCCGAGGAGCAATGCGCGGCGATGGACCGCGTGATCTTCGACGAGCTGCAGGCGCTCGAGCAGCAACGAGCGCAAGGCGACTGGCCCTGCGAGGATGTCGCCGTCCGCATGTTCCAGACGTGCGCCGGGGACTTCATCCGCGTCCTAGACCGTCACGAAGCCCCACTTTCGCCCAGAATGGTGCGTCGTGTAATGCATGTTGAAGCGCGCGCGCTTTGTTGCGTGTTCATTGTTGTATGCCGTGTGCTGTATGGCGGTGATCGCTGTCGATATTTCTCTATGCTCAGTGTGTTTGTGCAACATGCAGCTGACTTGTCGTTTGTTCTCTTTGTCTGTGTGTATGCGACCTGTTGCACTATAGCTGGACGCAATTCACGAGTTCTTCCATAGCGAAGAGAGCGCCAAGGCGGCAGATGATGGAATCGCAACTGGTAATGTCATAATGTGTTTACTGACAACTAGGCTTGTAGGTTTGTTTATGGTGCACTAACTGCGCGTGCAACTATTCTCGTTTTTGTTGAACATGCCACGTTGTGCAGACGATGAAGTGCGACCGATGGGCCTTGACGCTTTTGCATACTCTGAAGACGGCAACATCGACGACTTCATCGCCAACGCAGATGAGAGCTTTGGTAGTGATGTCTGTCGAGTTGAAGCCGATGAGTTGCCTCCTACTGTCTCAGCCAGTGCACCCCCACCAGTACCCGACACCGTCGCACGTGCCGAAGAGCCAACCCAGACCAACGACCCTACCAGCACGAATGCATCGGCAAGTCCTATCACGGAAACCGCGGACATTGCAATGGCCGAAGAGCGTCAGAGTGCAGTTGTTGAGCCGTGGATGCTGCCTTCTCGAGCTCTACCCCCCGAAGAAATTGCCGCGAAAGGCGAGCTGGTGAGCGCGTTACTGAACAGCGAACAAATTGACGAAGACGAAACCACGGAAGAAATTGTTGCTGCAAGCACGACCAGCGCAACGAAAGAGTCTGCTGCGTCCATTGGCGGCCCCTACTCACTCAAGCCGAAGTCTTTAAAAGGGCTCGCATCGCTCTGCGAGTGCTGGCCGACTGTACTAGAAGAGCGACGGAAGTTTTGCTACCTGCCGTCACCCGAGGTGGCTGCCTACTATGAGCGGAATCGAACCACATCGCCGTGCATTCTCTACTGGATGCGCAATACGCTGCGCGTCTCGCATGGCAACTTCGCTCTCGAGACGGCGCTGATGCTCGCTGAGCGACTCGGTCTCCCCGTGGTGACCATTTGTCTCGTCCCGCGCGCTATCGTCTATCCGACTTGCCACTCGTCAAATGTGAATGACGCGTTTGCTCGGTGGTCGTATGTCGACGTCTATCAGCAGCTTTGCCAAATAGGGTTGCCGTTTCTCGGCTTCACGGGGTCAACCGCGCCGAAGAAGATCAAGAGCGCGGCTGACGTCGATGGCGGGTTTCCGCTCTTCCAGCTCTTCGAGTCCTTCTCTCCGTACGTGGTCATTACAGACGACGCATGCGATCTTCAAGCAAGCCGCGATCTCCACCAGCTCACGCAATTTCTCCACGCAACTCCGTCGTCTTCGTCATGGGGACTCATTGCGATCGATTCGAACACGTGTCTGCCGCTGTATTCGAGATCAGAGATGGTTCGAAGGACGCTAGCAGCTGGCGAGCGATTTCTCAGTGAGGATGAATTCAGCTGCGCGTACGCGGAGTGTTTCCAGCAGCAAGGCGAGTCGTACTCGCTCACGGCAATCGAGAGAATCAAGGATGTTGCAGACCCTGAGGGGAAGTTAAAGCGAGTCACCCGTTTGAAGCTACTTCGCCAGCTGGAGATGGAGGAAGTGAACTGGCGAATCATCGAGTCGCTCAACAGGCAATGCAGCCCCGAGATGGCTCCGTTCAGCGAGATGGCCGCACTTCAGAAGCTGGATCGCCTTTTGGGCGAGCCAAGCGATCGTCCAGCGATTCAAGCCGAGCTGCAGGTGAGTGATTATGCTGCAACTTTCTGTGATGGGGATGCGGAGCTCTAAACGGACAGTGGTCATGATGGATTTGTGTCTAGGGCGACGGAGTCTTGAGTTTGCTGCCGTACATTCGACACGGAGCGCTCTTCTCCGGACATGTGATCCAGCAAATCACAGCGACAATTTCAAGTCACCCTCCTCCTCGAACTCCCCGAGATCGCAAAGGACTCGCGATGGTGAAGGTCAGTGGGAATGTCTTTTGGATCCACAGTTTATCACTCGCAAGCGAATTTCCTTCTCCCTGCTCTTGTTTGAAACATGCAGGTCATGCGATCACGCGCCTTGACCCATTTGGGAAAAGAGCGAGATTATGCGCTTTACCTCGCGCTGTGGACGTTGATTCAGCACCGACATCGAGAGGAGGCGAACACCCCATTGTCGAGTCTGAGCTTTTCAAGATGCTTCGCGATCGAAGCATTGTCGTCTTTTTCTCCACCAACCTCACTGTAAGTACTCGGGTGACACTTGATGTAATATGGCATTCCGCATGCTAAACGATTATGACTATTGTTGACGAATACAGGAGCTTGCATAGCGCGGTTCTGCCGTCATGGATCAACAACAATAAGAAGTTTGGAGCGGAGAGTCAGGACAGTGGTTTAGCGTTTGACTCTGCTACGTACGACCCCTACGAACTCGAAAGCGCGCGAACGAACGATTTGTACTGGAACGACATCCAGAAGTTCTTGACCGAGCATCGATACCTCCACCCGCTTTTGATCGTGTACTGGAGCTATCGGATTCTGCAGTGGAGCATCTCGTCTCAGTCTGCCATTGCGGTGAGTCGACGAGACTTGTGCTAGCATTGCAGTGAAAAGCTATTTGTAACTAATGTTGCCGACTCTTTTTGTCATCCCAGATGATCGAGACCTTGCTCAACAAGTGCGCGCTCGGATCGACCACGTCGCCAGACACTGTCTTCACAGTCTGGAGCCAGCTCTTTCATCTCGGAAAGCCAACAAGGACACCTGAAGGTGAACTTTTTCCCAGCTCCTTCCAGAAAGTTATGGACGAAGAGCTTGCGACTCAGCCGAAGCTCCAACTCTAGCCACTGAGCTCGTAGCGTGTCGGTGTTATTTATTAAGTGGCTTTCTAGCGTTCATGAAATGGGATTGAGTTCATGGATGCTGACTTCGTTAGGATCAAGCATGCGCGGTGATGGATGTGACTTAGTGTCCACCACACGCCCACTTCACGCGGCAGCTGTCGACGCGCGTCTGGACATCTATCGAGAGCCATTTGCACTGGCACGCGTACGCGACGACGCCTGGCGCAGAGTCCATCTTCACGCGCAGCTTGGCTTCGTTCGGCACGTTCTCTCGGAAGAACATGTAGTCGGCGCTCGCGTTCCATTTCCTAACAAGAGTAGGCCGCAGACACAGAGTCAAGGAACGTTTGTCGGCACGCGTGAACTACAAGTCTAGAGCGAGCGCAAGCACGTACTTGCCGAGAAACTGGACGACGGTGAAGTCGCAGTCGTTGCAGCGGAGGTTCGAGCAGATGCTGAAGAATACCAAAACAACCCCTTCAGGTGAGTACAAACTGATAGACTGTGTGCAATGCTGCCCAAAGTCTCACCTGTGTGAGGACAGCGCTGTGTTCACTCCGCGCTTGGCGTGCTCTCCATCCAGCAGCAACTGCGAGCACCTGCCCGAAAACCCAGGAGGTCAGTCAAGTCAACACAGGTCCACGACAACAACAAGGTACGCAACGATCATAGCTTGCTCTCACCTTTTCTTCCCGCCAACCTGGAACTCGTCCTTCTTCGATGCCGATGACGACAGAGTTGGCGCTGAAGACTCTTTCGAAGATAGTGAGCGTGGATGCACTGCTGCAACAGGCTCGCTCTCGTCGCCAATCATGTCGAGCAGGTCGTCGATGTCGTTCTGAGCAGCAGAGCATGCACACGCGTACACCAAGGTTAGAGTTGTCAAGACTTTCATCATCATTCTCTTCAGCAATGATCCATAAAGCAAAGCCATCGTACACGTGACTTGCTGCTGGTCGTGGAGTAGGAGGGGCGGTCCGAGGTCGTCTTCGCTGCCGTTAACGAAGTCGATGTCGAGGAGCTGAAGCTCGGCTTTCTCGACGAAGACGACGAGTACGAACTACCGCTGCTGCCAGAGATCGTCGTGCCTTGCATCACGCCTTCCACTTCGTCGAGCAAGTCTTCGAAGTCCATTCTTGCTTCTCTGCTGACGCGTCTCTATCTCTCAGAACTCTAAAAAGCAGTGTTGTCCGCAAGGCGATGAAGCCGATGCTGGTGAGTGGCAGGTGCAGGTTTCTCCAGCGCTTGTGGTTGGTTCTCAACCGGTTGACTATTTTAGAAATTGGTTTCGACTTCCGCTCGAGAAAGCTGACCCTTTCGCTATCCTTAGCAGCTCGAAGGTGATGGAAACTCGCCATCTGTGAGCCATGAGCCGATACGAATTGCTACCAAGCATTTAGAACTTGCTTAGTTTTTTCCAGAAATCTATCTACTTGTTGCTTTCGTGGAGCGCGCTGCCTTTTCTGTTGCAGTATCTTTCACTGTTATACATAGGACGCCGCGCCGCCAGCATCCAGGTCTCTCGCCTTGGATAAGGAAGCGGTGGAGCCCGATGATGATGATGAATTGCGGTGGTGCGCACCCTGCTCCTGCTCGCTCGAGAGCCCGTCGACGAGCTTCCGCCACCCGCTGGATGCAATCGAGAACAACGCAAGCAGCGGTCTGTCAACATGCCATAGAAATGTATGACAGTGTTAGCATTCATCGTGAGTTCCCTTATAATTCTCAATGGATCACTACATACCTTGCGATCAGCTCAAGCCAGCTCGATTGCGGCCCAGCGCCGTTCACGTAGCGGATATACAGGTACGCGTCGTGGCGAGCGCCGTCAATCATGTAGTAATCTAACAGCAGCATGAAAACGAGAGCCATCATAAGCTAGCTTAACCGATATCACAGAGCACGGACCAAACTCAATACGCATACGCACCTTGCAGGAAGCGCAGGTTCTGAAACCCGTTCTTCTCGTAGAAGCGCAGCGCGCTCATGTTGTCGGCCTTGACGTGCAGGTACACGGCGCCGCAGTTTGGCTGGCGTCCGGCCTGGTCGATGCACTCCTGCAGCAGCGCCGATGCGATGCCTTTCCGCCGCACGGACGAGCGGCAGCCGAGCGTGAGGATGTACATCACGTGTGTGTGCACATCGTCGTCCGCGGCGATCAGGTCCGGGTCCTCGATCTTCGCGAGCGGAAGCGTGCTCGCGGTCACGGCGCCGAGGATGTATTCGACGCTTCTTGGTGGTGATGCCATCATGGGATGTACGAAGTTGCTGTTGTATGGGGGAGCGTACTGCGGCGGTGCTTGTATGACCTGCACTGCTAGCTGCGTGAATAGCGGCCCACCCGTCTCCATCCACAGCCCGGTCGCAGCGCCATCATAGAACGACTGACACAGCACAAACACACACACACACACACAGCGCATTAGAGTGAGTCTCCATGTTGCATTAGGGCGGCCCACATATACACAAGGCAGACATATGGACGCACCTGGTTGTAGCGGATCGGGAACCACGTCTCGTGGAGCTCGCGCACCTGCGCGATGTCGTCTGCGACGATCTTGCGGAAGTAGATCACTGTGTCGGGCTCTTGCGTTGACGCAGCATGACTGCTGCTGCTGTGTTGGTGATTGTGCTGCTCGTCATCGAGCGCCTTGGACGACGATGATGACATCGCTGCTGCTGATGCTGTTGCGGCCGTCGGCATCGCCGCCAGCGGGAGCGCGTCAACCTGCAGCACCAGTGCACCATGTGCTGCGGCGGCTCCCTCGCCGCTCGGTCCCATGAGATGTCGGTCCGTCGCCCCCGCGCGGCTCACTCGCTCGCCCTGTCCGTCGCCAGCGCGTGCTGTGTTTTGTATTTTTACACTCATCGAGCATTTCGTGCATTTTTGTTCTCAGGAACTCGAATCCTCTATGAATATATCGACTTTTAGTTTTTGTCATCTGCTTTGTGAATAAGCTGTGCATGATGGCCTCTACAAATGAATCCATATCTATTTCTTGAAGAAGCTGGTCAGCGTCTTCATCCGCTTGGTCGTCGACGAGGTTGACGCTCGCTCTGCGATGTGTGAGCGTGTGACGCCACCTCGGGTCGGCTTCACGTCAGCTTGCGCACTGGGGACTATGGTGGTGCTCACGGGCGCCTTGGTGACCAGAGCTAGGATCTTCTTGACGCCAGTCGTGATGCCCAGCTGCTGCATCTCCGCCGCGCTCATCCACCGGACTCTCGCCGTTGTGTCGCCATCATCGTCGTCGTCATTGACCGCTTTCGGCAAGCTGGGCTTGGCGGCAAAGTGCAGGTGCTCGATGCCCATGTGGTGCTTGACGTGCGAGAAGATGTGCGTGAGTTCGCCCAGGTCGCGGCGCTGGTAGCTGCTACGGCTGGTGGACTTGGCTGAAGTGAAGTGCACTTTGCCCAGAATCTTGGAGAGCTCCGGGTCCATGAGCTTCTTGCGCTGCGCGAACGCGGGGATCTTGTCACCATCGTCCACCTGACGGCATTCGTAAGCGCGACATATAGAAGTTAGAACGTAGGAGTCAGGGTATGATATTCAAAGACGGCGGTGCAGTACCTTCTTGTGGATGAACTCCCACTGACCCGCGAGCAAACCTTCTTCAGGTCGCTTCGCCATCAGGAAATTCCAGTTCGCAGGGAGCTCGTCACTCTTCTTCGAAGCAGCCTTCCGCTTGCCAGTTGTAGTAGCTATTGGAGTACATTCATCATCCTGGTCTTGATCTTCGTAGGAAATGACTGACACGCAGATCACTTCGTTTCTTGAGTCCGCTTTCTTCGCCTTCAGCGGATACTTTGTGACCTGCGCACCACATAATCAAGAAACTGCATTAGCGATCAACAGCAGACATGTACGGCTCTTGGTTTGCTATATAAGCACATACCTCCGTGAGCTTCTCATGCCACTCGTCGTAGCGACTCGCGTCACAAAGTGTGCACGTATCGCTCTCAGAAGGTGCACTTGAGAGTACTTTCTTCTGACGCGTCTGGGATTCTTCATACGCCAAACAGGATGCTCGTACGGGGCACTTAGCGCATTCAGGATTCTAGTAATCGACACGCCAATGGGTCAGAACAACCAGTCTTATAGAGATGAAGATAACTGAGGTGTACCTGAACGGTGCACATGGTGGCGCCGAGCTCCATCAGAGCTTGGTTCAGCTCTCCTGGTCGCTCGCACTCTTCGACGAGCTCACCGGCAGCTTTCCTGTTCACAAACATGACAGTACATTCAGGACACAGGTATCTCTCAACCACACAATTGAACCAATTCATCACACAGCTTCTCACCACGAGAACTTGATGAGCTGCTTGTTCTTTGGATCAGCACCGACAGCGCGCAGTCTCGCGAGCACGCGGATCACATTCCCATCGACCAGAGGCTCTCGGTTTCCAAACGCAATCGAAGAAATGGCGCCTGGTTCCATCAAAGCATACACATGCGTCAGCAAACCCACCAGCCAGTCAAGCGCGTACGCACACATTGGACTCAAGGCCCACTTACCTGCGGTGTAAGGCCCAATGCCTGGGATCGTCAGGAGCTGATCAATGGTCGATGGCAGTTCGCCGCCAAAGTTCTCGACGACGTATTTCGCACCAGAATGCAGCATCCGGGCTCGGCGGTAGTACCCGAGGCCAGCCCAGAGCGAGTTGACGTCCTGTTAATACACAATATGTTAGCGAGGCTCTTATAATCCATTGCACATGGCTCTAAGTCTGTACTCGTACCTCTTCGCTCCCGTTCGCGAGTGCTTCGACGGTTGGGAACTTCTCAGTCCAGCGCAAAAAGTAGTCCACGACGGTGTCCACGCGCGTCTGCTGGAGCATGATCTCCGACACCCACGTCTCGTACGACGACACCTTGCGAAGCTGGAGGCCTTCTCCGCTGGGTGCAGCTGAACTCACGCCCTCTTTGTTCTTGAGCGCATCACATGCCTCGATATTAGGCTGCTGCTGCTCATTGCCATCTTCAGTCTTGACGTTCGCACTCAAGAACGCGTCCATCGTGCCAGCTTTCTTCTGCTGCGCCTTCGCTGCAGCGCTCTGCTTGGTGTGCATCGCAGTCGTGAGGTACGGCGGTGGGTCTCCGCGCCATGGCAGTTTCCGGCGGTGCGCGTCGTACCACCGCAAGAGGTTCTCGCGCACGTCGCGCAGCTCCTTCATGTCAAACTCGTGCGTCTTCTCGTGGTGATGCGAGACGCCACTGCTATCGACAACAGTGACAGCGTCAGCTCCGCCTCTACTCTCCTTCTTGGCCTTCTTCGCAGCTCTACGCGGTGGCGGCTTGACGAGGTCCTCCATGTCCGGCTCAAAGGCGTCGTCGTCGTCATCCTCGAGCTTCCTCGCCATTCTTGAGCAAATTGCAACTCCCGCCATTTTTTGTTTGACACGCAGACCAGCTCCACCCTAAAAGAGGACACGCGATACAATTTGTTTGTTTCAGGACGGAAATGTGCGTTTGTTTGTTTCAGGACGGAAAAGTTGGAGCAGCTCCTCCTTTCACAGCCAAAAGCAAACAAGCAGGCGCTCTCGATAGAGACGAGAAGCCAGCAAACAGAGAGCTCCGTGGATTCGATAGCCGAGATGACAAAGGTGGTCGTGCTCTCGCACGTCAAGATGAGCTCCGTGTCCAGCGCCAGCACTACGTCGGGCGCGGGCCGCCGCATCCCGTGGCTCGGCGGCAAGATCGTCTCGAACAAGGAGGAGGCGCTGCGCAAGTTCTACGAGCGCAAGGTCAGCACGGGCGGCCAGTTCAACGACCGCCAGATCGAGGCGCTGCAGAAAACACGTGCGTGCTTGTATCACTCGTGCCTATAGGTCACCCTCTATATGGGGGTCCGCGTCCAGCTGGTTTAGGGGGAGGCTCACCGCTCTCTGTAATGCAATGCGTCTGAACACACACAGTGGGGATCACCGTCGGCAACGACCAGGCGCCGCAGCACCATCAACATCACGCGACTGGAAAGGGCCGAGCACAACACGTACGTACTCAACCACCGAAGAGCTGCTCATGCAGCTACCAAGCCCATAAAGCCGTGTGGCTAACGATCCCCTTGTATTTTTGTCCCGCAGCTTAATCCGAAGAAGCTGCACGCGACGCACCGGCCGCACGGCAAAGTGCAAGCGAGTACGAACAAGACGCTGGTGATCAACGGCCGCGTGCTCGGCCCGAAAGTGACCAAGAGCGATAGTAACAGCAACAACAATAAGGTACAGACGACGCGGCAGCCGCAGCACGCGCCCAAGATCGTCAAGGCGGCTGGGAGTAAATTCATCAAGAACAGAACTGATGTCAACGGCACTAACAGCAGTAGCTCTTCGGCAGCGGCATCCAAGCTGGCGCTCGAAGACAAGCTGCACATGTCGCTCGACGCGCTCGTGGGGAGCAGCAAGAAGCGCGCCCGCAACTGAGCAGTGAGCCATTCGCTGGATCTCGCTCAGCCCAACGCACACGCCCATCAAAGCACACACGCCTCGACGACTCGCTCTGTGAAAATAAATATATTTGTTTACGTGTTGGTGCCGCCGCCTTGTGCCTCCACTTGGCCTTCATCGTCGTCCTCACCACCAGCATCACCATCAGCACCAACTGAAGCCTGCAACGCGACCTTGAGCGCCTGCAGCAGCGTCGACGCCTCGATGATCGTGAGCGAGTCGTCGAACTTGCGCAGCGCCTTCTTCGTCTCCTGGCAGTGCACTTTCGGGATCACGCACACTTCCAATCCGATCTTGGAGGCCGCGGCGAGGCGGGACTCGAGCATCTTCACGGGTCGCAGGTGGCCCGAGAGCGCGATCTCGCCCAGGAACACCGCGCGCTTGATCACGGGGCGACTGAGCACGGAGCTCGCGAGCGCGACCGCCAGCGCCAGGTCCGCCGCGGGTTCCTGGATCGTGTAGCCCTCGGCCACGTTCACGAACACGCTCTGGTTGTGAAACGAGATCTTGGCGCGCTTCTCCATGACGGCGAAGAGCAGCTGGAGCTTGTCGAAGGCCACGCCCACGCCCCGCACGCGCGAGAATGACGCGCCACCCTTCCCGTCCACATTGAAGTGCGAGCGGTTCGCTAAGGCTTGGATCTCCAGTGGGATCGGCCGCGTGCCTTCCATCGCAATGGTGATCGACGAGCCGTCAAGAGATCCGTCCTCTTCGTCACCTTCAAAGACATCCTCATAGTCACCGTTCTGACCATTTTCGTCCGCGGTCGAGGACACGAAGGCAAGCAGCGGGTTCACGAGCGGCTGCAGGCCGGCGTCCGTCATGTTGAACACGCCCACTTCGCTCGTGTTGCCGAATCGGTTCTTCTGGCAGCGCAGGAAGCGGCGCGAGCTCTGTGGGTCACCCTCGAGCTGCACGACCGTGTCGACAATGTGCTCGAGCACCTTGGGACCGGCGATGTCCCCGCTCTTCGTGACGTGGCCGATAAGGATGATGGGCACGTTGCGCAGCTTGGCGAGTCGTAACAGGCGCAGAGTGCACTCCTTGACCTGGTTCACCGTACCAGCCGCCGAGGGGATGTCCTCTGCGTACACAGTCTGGATCGAGTCGATCACGACGGCAGCGAATGGGTTGCTGCTGCTCGCATTGCTTCGCTCGATCATCTGGATCACCGTGTCGATGTTGGTCTCGCTGCCGACAAAGAGCCCGTCGCTGACGTCGCCCAGACGCTCAGCGCGCATCTTGACCTGCAACGCGCTCTCTTCGCCCGAGACGTAGAGCACTTCACGTCCGTCACTAGGAGCGTGGGCCTCATCCCCGAAGGATGAGCCGTGCGCCAGCATGTTGGCGATTTGCAACGCGAGCTGTCGGCAATGCAACCTTCGTATTAGTACTCGGGCAGTCCAAGCATTCATTGATAGAGCAATAGAATAATTGCACATCCTACCGTGCTCTTGCCGACGCCAGGGTTTCCTGCAACGAGCGTCAATGAGCCTGGCACGAGTCCGCCGCCCAGCACCCAATTCTAGCAGCAAGAATACATTCAAACACGTCAGCATTGACTATGATCTCAACGCCACGAGATATCTATGAGCACTAACGCACCAGCTCTCGCTCGGGAAGCTTGATGCGCTCGGTCACAGCCTCGCCCTGCACCTCGTTCATGCGCAACACCGTCCTCAGCACCACGTCGCCCACATCCTCTTCGCCCGCCCACGGCACCGCGTGGCTGCTGTGTCTCGCCTTCTTGTGCGTGTGGCTGAAGCTCAAGGCGTTCGACTGGCGGTATAGCGACGCCGCCGCGGTCTTTGCTGGCGCCACGGACCCCCACGCGTTGCAGGAGCCGCACTGGCCCTGCCACTTGACGAAGCTCGCACCGCATTCGCCGCAGCGGAAGCCCGTCGAAGATGAGGCGAACGATCGCGTTGACTGTGGGGTGTACCAAACAGCACCAGGAGAGCCGCGTAGCTGTGTGTGCGCACGGGAAAGGGGCGTAGCAGCACGCGACTTTGGGGTGACGCTGCGCCCGCCAACGCTTGCAAGTGCACACACAAGGCGGTGCCGTCGCGCCAGCAGCTCCAGTCTCATCATTTTGGATGCGCTTTCTTTTTTGGCGCGTCGTCGTCCTAGATATGCAAAAGAGCAATATGCGAGGCTTATTTATCCTTGCCCCAGGTTCACATTTCGAGTCCACATTTCGTAAAAAGCTCGATTCCACCAGTCCTGCGTTTCAAGTGAACGCCAGTCATTGCGTCGAGCTCACACACAAGCACAGCACAACCAAACAGCCAGCCAGACGCAGCCATGCCCAAGGACAACAAGAAGCGCCACCGCGACGTGGGCACGGCCGCGGCGTCGCAGAATGCGCTCGGTCGCACGCTCGCGACGCCCAACACGTCGCTCGGCCAGCACTTTCTCAAGAACCCGATGATCGTCAACCAGATCGTGAACAAGGCGGCGATCCGCGGCACGGACGTGTGTCTTGAGGTCGGCCCCGGTACCGGTAACCTCACGGTCAAGCTGCTCGAGCAGGCCAAGCGCGTCGTGGCCGTCGAGTTCGACCCGCGAATGGTTGCCGAGGTGCAGAAGCGTGTGCAGAACACGTACGTCATGCTTCATGCATGCAAAGCGTTTGCTTATGTGGAGCTCCTCGTAGCTCCTGGTGCTGACTCCTGGTCGTGATGGCGCTGATCACTGACGTCATGGCTACATGTATGTGTTGTGTATGAATAGTGAGCACATGAACCACTTGCAGATCATCCACGGCGATGTGATGAAGGTGCAGCTCCCGTTCTTCGACGTGTGCGTGGCAAACCTGCCGTACCAGGTACAGACAAGCAGAACAGCGCTTCACCATACAGCTAGATGCCATCCCGCTTGCTATTCTGACCATTATTACGCTTCTCCTGCTATTACAAATTCTCTATAGATCTCGTCACCGTTCGTGTTCAAGCTGCTCGCGCACCGGCCGATGTTCCGCTGTGCCGTGATCATGTTCCAGGAGGAGTTCGCCAAGCGCCTGAGCGCCAAGCCCGGTGACGAGCTCTACTGCCGCCTGTCGGTCAACACGCAGTTGTTGGCCAAGGTGGACCAGCTGCTCAAGGTGGGCCGCAACAACTTCCGTCCGCCGCCCAAGGTCGAGTCGCGCGTCGTGCGCATCGAGCCGCGCAACCCACCTCCGCCCGTGAACTTCACCGAGTGGGACGGCATGATCAAGATCGTGTTCAACCGTAAGAACAAGACGCTGCACTCGTGCTTCACGACCAAGTCGATCTTCAAGATCCTCGAGGAGAACTACAAGACCTACTGCTCGCTCAACAACGAGGTATGCACGCAGAGCTTAGTAGCCCCGTAGCCTGTTGTAGTGTATGCACTCTGTAGCCTGGTATCTGACCTTTGTGTTCGTATGGAAAATGTAGCTCCCAGACAGCGACTTCAACATCAAGGCCGTGGTCGAAGAGGTGCTCGTGATCGAGAACTTTGGCGAGAAGCGTGGGGCCAAGATGGACCAGGACGACTTCCTCGCGTACGTAACGAGCTCTCGAGCGTTGTTGACGGCGATCGCTTTTGAAAGGCGATGGGTTTGTTGGTTGGTGTCGCATGCTCATGAGTCTCACGAGCATATGCTCTCTCTCTTCCTTTCGCAGGCTGCTCGAGCGCTTCAACGCGCGCAATATCCACTTTTCCTAATCGCTCCAAGCGAGGAAGGCTTCATTCGTCAAGGAGGAGGGCGTTGGACAGCTTTATATAGAGTTTTCATTTTTTCATTCCACTCCCCCTTGCTGTGGCAATTGGAAAAATGGGATGTCGCTGGGCTTGTTCTATTTATTTTAGACAATCTCCTGCGCAGGTTCTAAAAACTCCCACGCCAACACACACGGGATCGCGTCCTTGTTCTTGAACGCCTCATGCTTCATTCTCAGGGAAACCTTGAGCAAACGCGACCGAGAGAGCACGTTGAGTCGTCTCGCGTTCGCATGCGTTGGTGTGTGAAGAAGTGTGTAAATAAGTGGGTGTGGTTGCGCACGTGTGGGTGAGCTCGTATGTCTCCGTCCAAACACAAGTTTCCACACAAAGTGACGTGGCAAGCAGCAAGCAGCGGCGGGCTTGCGATGGTTCGGGCGTCAACACTCGCTCTCTGCTGCTCGTACAAAGAGTGGGCATTGCTGTCGTCCTGGGCACAGAGCTGGACCTCGCAGACGCTCGCGCTCTCTCTTCGTCCGAGCTGCCAAGATTCAAGTCTGCATTTCCGTCCGTTTTCTGTTAAAGGCCAACGACTTGTACTTGCTGTTTGTATGTGGATCGTTGGGGCGTGAAGAGAAATGTGTCCGACTCTGATATCCTCATCTTTTCTCCCCAACGCGTTGCACTTGGTAAGTGTATGCCGCGCGCTGGGAGAAAAGCTAGATGTTCGCTTTTATGGCATTTACATCAAAAACGATCAATAAAGAGCACACAGCATATTCTCGGTCCTTAATTACTGTATTACCTGCTGTCCGAGCGCGACTTTTGGCGCAGTCCGGACGGAAGTGGACTCAACTCCAAAATAGCCACCGCCTGCTGGCGCATCAAGAGCGAGATTCATTCAAAGCAGAGCCAAGCGAAGTGGCCAAGAGGTCCGACACGTCGACGAGCCCCACAAGAGACGCACACTGGCTGCTGGGATCTCTCACACAGTCTTAGACTTGCCAGGCAGCTACAAACAGAGCCTCTCACACGCACCACGCACGCACCACGCACAGCCCAACAGTCAGCAGCAATGGCGCAAGCCCTCGAGCTCATCGAGTTCCTGCCCAGCAAGCTCTACTTCATCTCGAGCCGCTGCGGTTCCACCACCGCTTCATCATCATCAGCAGCAGCTTTTAACAGCGGACATACGTCGTCGTCGTCCAACCTCGTGCACTTCATTGACGTGGCGCGCGAGTTCCCGTACTCGGGCTTCTACCTGGACTTTGGGCCGCTCTCACTGGGCCACGTGTTCGCGTTCGCGCGCAAGCTCGACGCCAAGCTCGAGGACCTGCAGCAGAGTGGCAACCGTGAGGCGCGCGTGTGCGTCCACGCGTCGGGGTCATCACCACCGAATGGCGTACCACAGCGCGAACAGGAGCTCCAGCTGCACCACCAGCACAACCGCGCAAACGCCGTGTGCATCCTTGGCTGCTGGGCAATCCTGAGCCTCGGCTACAGTGCCGAGCTGGCGTTCGCGCCCTTCAAGCACCTCGAACTACCGCATTTCCACGACGCAACCCGTGGCAGCGATTCCTTTGGACTCACAGTTTTCCACGTGCTCCGTGGACTCGAGAAGGCGCTACAGGCGCAACTCGTGTCCCCCACGGCATTCAGCATCAACGAGTATTTCCACTACGAACAACAGGAGCACGGCGACTTGTCGTGGATCTCACCCCAGCTCGTCGCGTTCGCTGGTCCGCACGACACGTACGCCAAGAGCGCGACCACGGGGGCCGTCAAGCTCGCGCCGGAGCACTACGTCTCGTATTTCAAAGCACGCAACGTGGCGCTCGTGGTGCGTCTGAGCCGCAAGCGGTACGACAAGACCCGGTTTGCGACCGCGGGACTCGCGTTCTTGGATCTCTACTTCCCCGACGGGTCGTGCCCGTCCGAAGCCGTGCTCAACAAGTTCCTGCTCGCCTGCGAGAGCACCTTTAGTGCTACGAGTGGCGGAGCGATCGCTATTCACTGCAAGGCCGGGCTTGGCCGTACGGGCACGCTTATCGCCTGCTACCTCATGAAGACGCATCGGTTCTCGGCCGAGGAGGCGGTCGCGTGGCTGCGACTCTGCCGCCCAGGGAGCGTCGTGGGGCCGCAGCAGCACTACCTGCGCGCCAAGCAGGCGCAGCTCTGGGCGCTATCGCCGCTTTCTGAGCCCAAGGTGCTGCTTGAAGACAGTGCTGGAGCTCACGACGATGCCCAGCAGCCTCAGTCTCAAGAGGATATGACGCCGCCAATCCGGAAAGAAGGCATTGCGACCCGACAGCGGAGGAGGTCGTCGCTGTCCGGGACAGCAATCCTGAAGAAAGTGGACCAGCTGAGGAGCTCCACGTCGTTTCTCGGATATGGTGGTGGTAGTGGCAGTGGTGGGGGCAATGCTGGCGCGAAGAAGTCGCACTCGGTCTCGCCTGTGGGCGCCAAGGTGACTACTACCAGTGGAGCTATGAACTCTATTCCCACAGCAGCGTGTAGCCCAAGACCAAAGGCTTTGCTGCCGCCACGGATCCCAGGGAAACAAGAAGCGCTGGGATCGCCAGTGAAGACGCAGGGCGATCTCCTGGTGCAGAGGAAACAGGAGCAGCGCCAGGTTCAGGTCCATCACCCAGCGCTTGACTCGGCGCATGTCGTGGGGCTCTGGCCATTTGAGCCGCGGGTGATCATGTGAAAAGGCTGCGAGAGCTACGCGTGGGTATCATACGATAGTATTTGGGTCACGCTAATTTATTCGAGTCCAGCTTGCCTCGTTGAGCTGCGTGTTCAGTGGTGACTTGATCACCAAACTAGTGTCTCTCTCTTCCGATTGAAGCAAGCACCTCTGTCTATCTGAGCTGCGAATACAATGGCCCAGGATCATGTCCGCGGCCTGAGCACCAGCGCGCAGCATGTTTGCTGCTGGTCAGATGGAGCTGGCGGCTACAGCAGCTTCCCATAGAATCCGTTTCCAGTTCTTTTTTCCCGGTCGTGAAACCATTTCCTCACTCGTCCCATCCGAATCAACTCTTGTGACTCGGATGGAGCTGCTTTACAGACAAGTGAGAAAGTGTGCGCGCAAGTGGTTTCGGAAACGCTGCTGTCTGTCTTTAGCCTTCGCCGTTTGAAGAAAAGCTCAACTGCCAGGCGAGCCTCGCATTCTCGTCGCCGTCCCCAAGAGAACGCCACCGACCATTCCCTTCAGCCTTCCTTCAGGCTCGAATTCATCATCATTAGTCAAAGAGAGAGCAGCGTGAAGTGATAACGCAATGGACCGCGAACGTTCGAGCCGGGATTACGACCGCGGCGAGCGCGACACTCGCACCGACCGGGGTGAACGTGATCGTGATCGAGACCGTGAGCGCGTCTCTAGCAGCCGTAGCGTACGAGATCGCGAGCACGAGAAGGAGAGTCGGGGTGACAAGACAGGGCGGGACCGCGAGAGCTCCACTTCTCCGAAAACCCGCGAGCGGGAACGCGAACGCCATCGTGATCGCGAGAAAGACCGCGACCGTGACCGAGATACTCGCGATTCTCGGGACCGGGACAGCTACGACCGTCCTCGCGAGCGCGACTCTCGTGACCGTGAGCGCGACCGTGATCGCGACCGCGATAGAGATCGCGAGATCCGTGATCGCCCACCTACCAGCAGCGGCGTGGCGTTCTCGCGGCCCGCGACCTACGACCCCCGTCTCGCGCAGCGGACTCAATTGCGCAACCAGCGCGAAGGCAAAGGCTTCGCTGACGACGACGACTCGCGCTACGAAGACACGGTGCGCAGGAAGCAGCTCAAGGACGAGCTCGGGCTCTCAGACGACGACCAGGATGTCCCAGGTGACGGGAGTGACGAAGAGAATGGTGCTCACGGGAAGTCGGGGAAAGCGAAGACGGCTCGCAATGGCTCGGTTGGAGCGGGTAATTCCAGTCGAGAGATGCTCGAGCAGCTTGAGAAGCTCCAGCGAGAGCTCGAGACCGCGCGCGAGAATGAGCAGAAAGCTCAGGACTCGCTCAGCAAACTGCAGCTGCTGAGCAAGTCGCAGACCGCGATTCTCAAGACCACGATGACCAAGAAGATCCAGGAGAAGCAGAATCTGCTCGAAGAGATGACCGGAACGATCAAAGACCTCGAGGCGAAGCTACACACTGCGGGCATCGAGTTCGAAGCTTACAGTGCACCGCTTTTGAAGGCGTCATCGTCTTTTTCTTCGTCTTCAGCTAGCGGTGGTGGTTCGTCGACATCTGAAGCTGAAGGGATTGCTGAGATCGGCGCCATGAAGTCGGAGATCGACCGACTCGTCGACGAGAACAAGGTGCTGAAGGCTGCTGCTGCCTCTGCAAGTACACAAGCAGCCATGACATCATCTACAAAGGAAAGCTCGCCTAAGAAAGAGGATCAGGTGAGCAAGGCGAAGCTGGAAGCAGTCGAAGCGGAGAAGCGCACTCTGGTGCAGCAGCTCAAGGAGACGCAGCAAAAGCTTGTGGCTCTGAAAGAAGCGACGCCACCGACTGCGCAAGTTTCGGTGCCTCCAGCTCCACCATCGGAATCTTCGTCGAATGTCGAGGAGCTTCGCGCGCTGCAGAAGAAGGTACTGCCGATTTATGTCTTCGATGCCTATGCTGCTGCCATCACTTGTGCTCATTCTTTGTGTGTGTGTGTGTCATCTGGAAATCGATGAGCAGCTCGCCGATGCAGAGAGCTCCCAGAAGACTCTCCAGAAAACGGTACTGATCGTGAAGGTGTTGTTGCTCCTCATGTGATGACTCCGATGCTGAACCCTGCTCTTGTCCCTTCGTTGCCGCGCTTAAACAGATTCAGAAGCTCGAGAAGGAACTCGCGGTAAGCCAGCAAGCAGCGACTTTGACCTCGTCCGATTCAGCGAAGGCATCCGCGGCTGCTGCAGCCGATGCAGCAAAGGAAGCTGCCAAGGTCGAAGCTGGGCTTCAGGTTCGCAAAGCTTCATTTCTCTATCGTCTTGTTCTTTTTTAATACTGTCTTGATCATTAACTGTGTGTTCTTGGCTTTGTAGGCGCGGGTGAAGGAGCTTGAGGCGGAGATCGAAGCGGTGAAAGGCAAGATGGAGCAGCAAGCCAAGGCTTCTCAAGCCAAGGAAACCGTCTGGGAAGAGAAGAACGCCAAGCTCAAGGCGACCGCGGAAGCCGAGCTCACGAAGATCAAGGAGCAGGCGAAGAAGGCGATTCTGGACCTGAAAAAACGCCTGGAGAGCACGTCGAAAGACCATCAGCAGAAGCGCAAAGTCATCGGAGAGCTCCACGTTCAGCTACAAAAGCAGAAGACTGACCTCGCGACCTTGAAGTCGCAGATCACGAGCCAGAACCAGCAGTTCCCCGTCATGGCGAAACAGCTGACCGAGAAGATCACGCATCGGGTCCAGAAGCAGACGGACGCGATGGCCGGAGTCGTCGAGAACTACAAGCGCGAGATGAAGGAGCGCAAGCGCCTCTTCAACCTCGTCCAGGAGCTCAAGGGAAACATTCGCGTGCTCTGCCGTGTGCGTCCGATCTCCAAGTCGGAGATCAACAGCGGCAGCAAGATGATCTGCAAGTTCACGAGCGAAGAGATCACGCTCGCAGGCGAAAAGGGCAAGATGAAGACCTGGGAGTTCGACCACGTCTTCGACATGAACTCGACCCAGGATCAGCTCTTCTCGGAGGTCCGACCGCTGGTGACCAGTATCCTGGACGGGTACAGCGTCTGCATCTTTGCGTACGGCCAGACGGGCTCGGGCAAGACGGTAATAAACGCCGACGCGCATATCTCCGATTGTCAGCGCTGCGCAAAAAACTGACGATGCCATTTTTGTCATGTATGTAGCACACGATGGCAGGACCAGCCGACAGCCCCGGTATCAACACTCGATCGCTTCAGGAGCTCTTCGAGCGCAAGTTACAGCGCTGCAAGGAGTATCAAGACGAGATCACAGTGAGCGTCATGGAGATCTACAACGAGCAGATCCGCGACTTGCTCGCACAGGACGCTGCGAACACGAACCTGCAAGTTCGACAAGGACCCACTGGCAACTTTGTGCCCGGGTTGACTGTCGTCCCAGTGCAAACGCTGGATGAAGTCTTCGAGCTCATCAAGCGCGGCAACAAGAACCGAAGCACGCACGCCACCGACATGAACGAGCACAGCAGTCGCAGCCACTCGATCCTCTCGATCCAGATGAAGAGTCTGAACATCGTGACGAACGCCGTGTCGAATGGCAAGCTGTTCTTGGTCGACTTGGCTGGATCCGAGAGGCTGTCGAAGACTGGTGCGGAAGGACAGCGCCTGAAGGAAGCACAGAGCATCAACAAGTCTCTCTCAGCATTAGGTGACGTGATCGCAGCGCGAGCGAGCAAGGCAAAGCACGTACCGTACCGCAACTCGTCGCTGACGTACCTCTTGCAAGACGCGCTCGGTGGTGACTCGAAGACGCTCATGGTCGCCTGTGCGAGTCCCGTGGACTACAACAGCGAAGAATCGTTCTGCACACTCAACTTTGCGGCACGTACGCGAAGTGTCGAAATGGGGAAGGCGACGAAGAACGTGTCCCAGTCTGCTGCATCAAAGGAATGAGCGACTCCTCTGGGGTTAGATTCGTTCGGAGACTCACACGCGTCATCCCGGGAAGCTCTTGGTTCGGCCAAGCTCGCTCACATTGAAGAATACGCATGCATAAAGTGAAATGAAGTAGCTGACTTTCGAAAGACACCCTGCTTGTCCTTTGCCTTGTTCATGAACCGTTTATTCGTGCTCCCTTGTTCCTTGCACCGGTCCTAAATGCTGCAAGTCGAATCAAAGATGCCCGAGCAGCAGACTTCGTCGTCGTCGTCGGGCTCTCCTCGAGTCGATCTCGTCATCTTCATCAAGCTGCACTGGGGTTGGTGGAGCTTCTACTTCATTTTCGGAAGCGTTGTTCGACGTGACATCCCTATCTGCCTGATTGCGCGCTTGCTTCCGATTCGTAAAAGAAGCTCGAGTCCTTTGCGGCTCAGACTCAGTGGTGCTTCTCTTCCGGGCTTCTCCGGCTGTGTTTGGCGGGACCACCGGTGTTTCCGCGTCCACCTTCTCAGCACTCTCGACTAGTTCATCATAGCTTGGTTGTTCAGCAGTTGATCGTCTTTGGCGCTTCGCTGGAGTATCTAACTCGAGTTGTGATGGCCGAGGCGAGTCGCTCTTGTGTCCGTTTACCTCGCTCATGACCGCTCCATTGACTTCTGGTGCTGTGTTCTGCTCTGGAGCTGGGTTTGTCTCTACTTGAGGAGCCTCTTGGTCATGGGCGTTGCTGGCATGTTCACCGTTCTCGGCCTTATCGCCTGCGTCACCAGTGTCAGCTTGCAGCATGTCAAGTGATCGCTTGCGCTTTCTCGACTCGCTCTCATCCACTGCAGATTGAGCAGTATGTGGCTCATCGTACGCAGCGGATGATACTGGAGCGCTTGCTGGTGGCGGGCGTTCTTTCCTCTTGCTCGTGATCGCCGACTGGAAATCAAAGACAACGCGCCAGTCTTGACTGAATTCTTCTTCGGTGTCAGGTGTTTCGTTCAGATCTTCGAGGAGCTGGAGAAAGTAGGTTCGCAGCTGCTTCATGCTCGACACATCAAGATGCCCCAGGTACGGTCGAAGCGGGTCCAAGAAAGCAAAATGCTCACGCTTTTCCAGCGAGAATCGAACACCCTCGCACAGAAACCGGAAAAATGGCGCTCGCAAAGACGTCGAGATCTTTCCAACACCCAACGACTGGCTCAGCTTCTTCGCAAGATCCTTGAGCTGCGCTTCACTGTGCTCAACGGTCTCTTCAAGTTCTTTCCGCGCATCCTCGTCGTCGTTGCTAGTCATCACAGCATTCAGCTCGTCTTTGAGAGCCAGGATCGAGTTGTACTGTTGTCGCAGCGCTGTCATTTGAACCTCCAAGTAGCGCACTGGTGTCTCATTCTTCACATACTTGCTGAACGCCTTCACGATATCCACGCTATGCTTTGCGTTCTCGGTGAAGTAGCGCAGCACAGCCGCAGACTGGCGTCGGTTGCTTGGGTTGCTGACGGAAACTCTTCCAAGAGCGACGAGCAACTCGGCCTTGCGGACTTGTTGCTCTTCTGGTGCAGGATTAGGCGCTCCGTTCTCTTCTGCACCGTTCTCGCGCTCGGGCTCCTCCAGGTCAGCAGCTTCCATCTCATTCTCGAAGTACATTTGCGTCAGCAACACCAAAATACGAGGCAGCGGCCAATGCAAAGCATCGTACGGTGGCGTGGCTTCCTCGAACTTCTCCACAAACAAGCAGCGGGTGTCGCAGAAGGTAAGGAACGCAATGCGCTGAGATTCCTTCACGTACGTCGTAATCTCTTCGTTTTCGAAGACAATCTCCTCCATCTCGGTTGGCTGGGACTCGAGGTCTTCTCCTTTCTGTTCGGAGTCCTCGTCTCCGGCAGGTCGAGTCTTCTCGAGATGCATCTCCAAGACTGACACAAAGCAGTCTTCCAGCGCTGCCCTCGATTTGAGAACGCTCTCGATTTGTTCTCGGATGGACTGGCTCGCAAATTCTTCCCGAGAGTTCCGCACAGCCGCGGGATCCTTCTCGTCCAGCTGTCGCTTGCTTTGAGATTCGGCATCCTTGAATACTGGACTTGTCAGCCAGAGTAGGTCCAGGTACAAAACCATCAAAGCGTGCTTGATCGTATCTGCGTGACGAAGCTCTTCACGGAGGTGAGGAATGTTTCGCGTTCTTCGGTGAACCACTGCAACCAGTCCAGACATGACGCCATCTAACCCGTCGAGCTGTTTGCCACCGTTGCTTTGATCACCACTCTTCCGGTCAGCAGGAACAGAGCTGAGATCTGAAGGCAGATACTCTCGAACGTTCACATACCGAATCAAGCAAGTGAGACGGCACAGCGAGACACGAAGCGCGAATTCCACATCGCTCAAATCTTTCCCCTTGCTCTTGGCTCTGCTCTTGGCGCCATCCTGGTCGTTCTCGAGAAGCTTCGTGTCGTCATCCAATGAGTGCTGAATTTGCTCAATCAGCTCTTGGGCTAGCTCGTGAATCGTCACCTCTGCTTCTCGCTTGATCACTTCGTATTCAGTCTGGAGCAAGTGGTGAAGCGCAAGTGACAGCGTCATGAGTAGCCTCTCTTCAGAGTTGGTCATGTACGCGTGCTTGAGCTTTTCCAGTAGCCCCTTCACGTGTCCGAGATGCGGTCCAATGGTGTCGGCGCTCAGAGAAAGCATCGGAATCAGCTCCACCATCAGTGATAGCTTCTCAGCGTCTGACTGAAATCGCACCAGCAGGCTTGGAATCTCTTTACAGAAAGTCACTGTCATCTCCTCCTGTATTTCAAAACAGCAATGGTGTCAGCTCTCTTTCAACAGCAACAGAAACACAGCAAAACACAAAAACGCACTCTGTCGGTCGCCGCTTTCCTCTTCGAGTCTTCCGTCGTGGTTTTGCGGACCGATGCAACCAATAGCCGAATCAGAATGGTTTGCTGATTGCTCGTGAGGTCAGGGGCTGATTTATCCGCGAGCAGCAAATCCGTGAGCAGCCTCCAGTCTTGTAAAACCTCTGTGAAACACCAAGCAGCAATCAAACCGAAATTAGCGTCAGCATCAAACGGGTGTAAGAAAGGTTGCACATAACAGCGTACTTACGACAATCAACAAGCCCCCAGAATGCATCCACCACGGTCTCCACACACTCTGCAGGGACGCTGTGGTTGTAGATGTACTCTTCGGCAAACTCGACTAGCGCGATCGCTTGAGTGTTCAGCTGATCTCGCTTTAGCTGTGCGTTTTGTTTGGACTCGGCAACTCCAAACGCATCGTACTGCAGACACACGAACTCTGCTGCTGCCTTCCGGATCTCAGCGTTGTCCGGTTCAAACACCAGCTTCTCCACCGATTGCAGATCGATGTCCGAGTTAATGAGACTTCGCTTGTCGACTGCGATCAACAGCCGTACACATGCTTGGACAACCGAATCGTCCACGTCGTCGCACAGCTGCAGGTATCGAGGTAAAAACCGGGACGTGAACAGCTCGAGCTTCTCTGCGAACTCCTCCTTTTCGTAGAGATCGCGCAGCACGTTGATGACGCTGAGCCGAACCGCAGCTTCTTTGTCGTTCAGCATCCAACCAAGGTACTTGAGGTAGTTGTCCTTGAAGAAGTGATCCGATAGAGCTGAAACCCAGCGGCCAAGCGTCTCTGCGCTTTCGATGCGGACCTCTGGCATGACGTCACGGTAGCGATGGACGACCACACCAGTGAACAAGATGTTCACCACTTGGACCAGCTGCTGCAATCGGTGCTCGTACATTGCCTTGTTCTCTGTCAAGAGCTCCGTCTTCTTGGACACTCTCCCACTTGGTGGCGTCTTTCGTGACGAGGATGGATTTGCTTCGGCATTCAGCTGACGTTTCACCACTGCAAGCTGCTGGGAAACGTTCTGAGCACACATGACAAGCGCATTTCCAATAGCATATGCTGCAATAGTCGAGGTGTGTCGGATAGCTCGGACTTCAGCACTACAGAAACAAAGGGATGACATCAAGTCAGAAAACACATACAGAGCATTGTCAATCAACTTCATGCAGCATCCTCTTACCTCGAAAGTGAGCTGCACCAGTCCACAAACTGATGGACGACGGTAGAGGTGAACAGAAGCTCGCTTTCGAAACATTCTGTGACAAATGCGTCCCAGAAGTCAACGAAGTTTCGCTGGAAGTGTTTGTATGCTTTCATCCGCGATGCAATCGGGTAGCCTTCGTTCGATTTCACCAAATCCTCGACCACGTAGTCAACCTGAAAACATCCCACATTAGAAACGTGCAACACACACAGTAGAATGAAGCTACTAAACTCTCTTACCAAGTCGCTCATGTCGAGCTTCTCCAGCTTTTCTGCTGTCGGAACACATTGACCCTCGCCACCGCATGCCTGTTGCCAACAACAACAGCTTCAGCACACGAGCAACAGAGAATAATAACAAAGGATCGAAAGTTTCCCTGTACCTGCAACACGAAGTTCAGAATCTCTCTCGTTGCTTCTTCGGTGTTTTCCTCGTAGCGATCTCGCCATTCAATCATCAGGTTGCGGAGTGAAGCGTTCCCTCGCTTGGTTGCCTCTACAACACACAGATGTGCACCGTGTTCGCATGAGCAATTCGCAACACAGAGAAGAATACAGCACATGCACTATTCATACGTCAATGCATCGTACCGTAAAACATGCCGTCTCCATCAGCTTCGTCCGAATCGCCTTCGCTTGCACTGTTCTTTCGCTTTGGGTTCCCGCTCCCCTCTTCCTGGACAGGCTTCAACTTGCGCGGTCGCACTAATGCAGCGGAGTTTCGCTTTGCAGTAGCTGCTCGTGGAGCAGCACCATTGGGTCTTGCTCGTGGCTTCGGCGTCGGCTTTGGCGACACGAACTGCCGTTCATCGGCTTCCCCATCGTCGTCGTCATCGTTGCTCTCGCTCTCTTCAGCGTCTTCTTCATCCTCCAAGACGCCGTCCGCATCGTCGTTGCCAGCGAGTCGCTTGTCCAGCACTTCGTAGATCTGCGTGGGCTTCTTGCGCTCACGTCTGCTGCTGCGGCGCTCGCCCAACTCGCTCATCGTGTGTCTTGTTGACGAGATGTGTGATGGAATGGCGGGTCGATCTGGTGCACCGTCACGCAACTGCCGATCTTTTTTCTTTCTCTTTCCCCACTGCTACTGCTACTGCTACTGCTGCAGCACGTGCAAGCGACAGCTGCAGATGCGGAAATGGAGCTTCAACTGACGGACGGATGCGCGCGCGAACTGCAGCTCGCGCTTGCAGACGAATGCGTTGGCGGAAATGGTCAAATTGCGCGCGCGCGGAAAGAGGAAAGCGCGCGCTTCGGCAACTTTGCAAACGAGGAGCCTCCCTCTACAAGAGCAGCGAGTATAGTGACTGCTCACTTTAGTGGCAGGTTCCTTTAGCGAGGGAACTGACCTCGCATAAGAACAGCTAACGGGATGCTCTTGTAGCGAGAGATTGCTTTTTTCTGCGAGGCAAAATTGACGCAAGACGAGACAGTTGCCTGATTTCAGCCAATACGTTGCGAGTCACTTTTCTGACGACGTCGCGTGTGTATACATCAGGTATACTGCTGGTCTTATTTGCGCCAATCAGAGACGACAAAAGATCCTCTCTGATTGGTGCAGATGGAAATCAGGAAAACGTTGATATACTTTCGTATACTATCGCTATACACACAGTCCATTTGAAGTGGTTCTGTTGAGAGAATGAATGCCAGCTGCCTGGCGACTGTCTCTGGATCCCTGCTCGATCGAGCGCCTCAGTCGATCTTTTGCCGTCACGCGCCGAGTTCCCGAGTTCGAGATCCCTTCCAGCACACACACACACACAAGCAAATCTTCTCTCGAAGCCACCGCAGCACTCACAACCAAGCAACCCCAAAGCAGCAAAAGCAAAGATGTCCAAGCCGAAAACCGTCACGTCACCTCTATCCTCAAGCACCACCAGCAGCAGCAGCGGCGGTGTGTCGAGCGCGCAGAATGGCACGCTTCACGTGAAAGTCGTGCGTGCGCGCAACCTCCCGCGCATGGACTTTGGCAAGCGCCAGGATCCATTTGGTACGTGTATAGGAGAGCGTGCCTCGTGGCAAGCACATCCCCATTTTCGAAAGTGTTCATGCTGCTTGGTGTCTAACTGGAACTCGTCCTCTTGAACTTCAACAGTGCTCGTTCAGCTGGAAGGATCGAGCCCCAAGTCATGGGCGACGACCGATCCCGCGTTCCAAGGCGGCACCGACCCCGAGTGGAGCGAGAAGTCGAACAGCGAGCTGGAGCTCTTCTACGACGCCAGCCTGCACGAGAAGGACGCCGTGCTCACGGTCGACGTGTACTCGAACGAGACCGGCGACGAACTCATTGGCACGGGCCAGATCAACGTCGCCAAGATCGCCAAGAACCAAAACAAGAGTGAGTGCATCGTTGCTTGATAGAGCTCTAAATGGGCTGTTGCTGTCTTGGGGTTCTCTGTATCTCTAAATCCCATTTGCTGTTTCAGTCGAGTCGGACTTCACGGTGCGCCTCAAGGACGCTCCTGGCGGCACTGAGAACCGCGGTGAAGTGAACGTGAAGGTCTGGTTCGGACCGCCAGTGCGCAAGGCGTTTCGCGCCGCGCAACGCGTCTCCAAGCTACTGGACATCCGCGACTCTGTCGTCTCGACGATGTGGGCGCTCGTGTATGGCATCCTCGGGTCGAAATACCTGCAGGGGTGAGTTTCTTTCTCTCTTTGAAGGTGCTGCTGCTCTGGAAGCTCTCTTGTACTCATATTGTACTTCTGTGCTGCTTTTCTGCAGACCCACTGAGTTTGCCAAGCGCCACCGCAACCTGAGCGTCGCGGCGGCTGCGCTCTTGGGCATTACGTGCGCTGGCGCCGTCGCCGTGTTCCTCGCGATCGCTGTCCCAACGGCGATCGTCGCCGCGTTCACGTTCCCGTTGTGGATCGTGCCGCTCCTGGTGACGGGCTTCTTCACTGCGCCGCTGTGGATCCCGATCGTGGCGATCCTGGGGCTCTTTGCGGCCTTCGTCGCGACGTTCGTGTTCGGCCTCGGCGTGACGTCCCGCCCGGTGCGCCGCCAGGGCGCTCTTCTCACCTCCCGCATCAAGCACAGCGAAATGGGCAAGCGTGTGGTCTACGAAAAGGAGCTTTAAGCTTCTGAGCGTCGTGTCCCTTCCCACCACCACCACCACCACCCTGTTTCTCAAGCCAAAGGCTTGATATGGGCGGCGGGCTGACTCCCAGTTCTTCATATTTGTTGCTTTTGAGCTCTCCGAGCACACACGCCCAAGGACGCATCATTAACACCCCAGAATCTCATTTCCGTTGCGTTCACTAATCCATCTGTCTGTGCCATCATGTGAAGGTGTTCAACGTCCATTTCTTTCCTCCAACAGGATTATAGATAGCCAACGACAAAGCAGCTTTCGTGGTGGAGTCACAACCGAGTGTGCTCGTGTTCATATTGTTGTCATTATCATTCGCAGAGCTGTGCTTATCTTGCGGTGTCGCTGTTGTTGTTTAGTGGTGGCAATAGCTCGGGATCCGGCGTGGGCGGCCACTGGAGATCCTCGTCTTCTAGTTTTTTGTGCTTCGTGGAAGGAATCTTCTCTCTCTCGGCAGGCATCGTCGTTCTTCTTCTTCGTTCATCTTCTTCTTGGGTGGCGACTCGGGTCGCTCTTCGTTCTGGTTGTTCTGATTGATGTGTTCACATGGCGTTTTTCTTCATTTTCCGGCATGCTGGCGAGCCAGCAGGTTAGCGGGCGAAGCGGAGCTGCTCGGCCGCGTCCTTGAGGCGCATGATCTGGTCCTCCTTCTCCTCCAGATACAGCATGAGGTTGCGGATGCGCGTCTGCTTCTCCTTGAGCGACGTCTCCATGAGCTCGTTCTCGGCCGAAACGCGCATGAACTCCGAGTTGGCGCTCTCCAAAGTGCCCGCGAGGTCCTCCTTCGTCACCTTGAGGGTGTAGTTCTCGCTCTCAAAGTGCTCCACGCGCTCCTCGAGCTTCTCCACCTCACGCTCCATGACGCCCAGCGCGGCCGTGAGCTCGTCGACCGACTTCTGCTTGTCCACGACGTTCTTGAACAGGAACATATCCAGGTTCAGGTTGAGGTCGTCCAGCGAGATCGACTCGCCATTGCGGCTCGCGATCGACTGCACCTGCTGCAGGAAGCGGCTCGAGATCTCCTCGATAAGCTTCTTCTTGGTCGACAGGTGCATGTACAGGTTGCAGATCTCGCGATCCTTGTCCATGAGCACGGCGCGCAGGCGCTTCACCTCGGTCTCACGCGCGACGTTCACCTCGCGCAGGTGCAGGATCATGCTCTCGTCAGCGTCCACTGGCTCGTCCGACTTCAGCGCCGAGCGGCGGAAGCCCGTCGACGATGAGAACGACGCCGAGCCGTCAAAGCTGCTGCGCTCCAGGGTCTTGGATGCGTGGGCTGCGCTGATGGCCTCCACCTGCTTCATCAGGCTCGAGATCTCCTCGTCCTTGCCGAGGAGCTCCTGCTTCAGAGAAGCGATGGTCTTAGACTTAGCCTCGAGCTCCGACTCATAGATCACTTCCGCCTCGCGACGGCACGTCTCCTGAGCCGCGAGTTGTTCCTGGGACTCCGCGAGGCGGCGCTCCAGGTCTGATGGCGACGAAGACGCCACAGGTTTGCTGTTGTTGTTCTTGGCCGACACCGAGGTCTGGAGCTTGAGCAGGAGCTCGTGGACCTGCTTCTTCTGCTCCTCAACGTCGCAGACGCTCATCTGGTTCACTTCAAGGAGACGCGCGTTCTCGCTTTGGATGCGCGCGTTCTCACGCACGAGCTCATCCACCTTGGCCTGCAGTTCCTCTGAAGGAGACATCGACGAAGCCGACGAACCGTTCTGCTGCTGAAGCTGGTGGTACTCAACCAGCTTGGCCACGCGTGCCTGGTTTTCCGGGTCCACAAGCCACTTGTAGTTCTGGTCGTGGTGCATGATGCCGTAGAGCACCTGCATGACCACCTCCGTGGAGCTCTTCATCTCACTCGACGTGACGACAACATCACCGTCGACAGCGTTGCTGAAACTCACGAGCGGCTTGGACTCAGACTCGAGCGACACTGGGCTTGGCTCGTTCTCATCTTCATCATCAGAGGGCGACCAGTCGATCGAATCCACTGACTGGGTTAGGTCCGAGCACGGCGAGCCACGGCCGCGCGAGTACACACCGGGCGAGTCAGCGCGACGGTAGCGCGACGCAGACAGGTCGTCGTACATGTCGTCGTAGTAGCCGGCCGCGGTCGACACGACCGTTGACGCCATGGACGCCGAGAGATCGACGGACGACCGGTCGAGCGACTTGAACGCGTGGCCGCCGCCCGACTTGGAGAACTGCTGCGGAGACACGGCGCCGCTGCGCTGGGCCATGTGGTTCACGATCGCGGCGCTGAACACCGACACGTTCGTCGCGCCATACGGCACGCCATAGTCGGCAGCAGGGTTCTTGCCGTACAGGTCGACGACGCCGCCGGATTTCCCGAACGAACGCGGCTTGATGGGCGACGCTGGGCGCTTCTGGGTCTCGGTCTCGAACGACAGCTTGCGGCGCTTCGAGAGCGTGCTCGCGCCGCTCTCGGCGTTCGCGTCCGCGAGCTTCTTGATGAGCTTGGTGCGCTGCGGCGAGATCGTCGGCGCGTCCACGGTCTTGCGGCGCTGCGTCTGGCGGCGCGTCGCCAGGATCGCCTTCGCCTGCGACTCGAGCAGGTCCACGAGCTGCGAGTCCTTGAGCACATTGCGGTCCGCGCGACACGCGCCGCTGAGCGCGCTCACGAGGCGCAGCAGGTCCTGCTGCGTGCGTCCGGCGACCGCCATCTTGGGTTTGAGCTGCTGTGAGACACTCATGGCGTCGCGCTGCTCTTGCTTGCCAGGGAAGGAGGGAATGAACCCAGCGAGCAAACGAAAAGGGAGAGCTGTCGGTCGCCTTCCTTCTCTGGTCCTTTGCTGTTCCTCACCTACCTCACACACGCGTGCGCACTCGTCTCGTGTCCTTGGGACGACGGGGCGAAGAAGCGGAGAGAGGAGGAGGGTCTGCGGGTTCGTGAGTAAAATAAATACTGACCGCCTCACAGTCGCGCGCACTTCGATATGGAAAGAACCGGCCAGCAGATTGCGGGAAAAACTGGCCACCCACAGAAATCCACACCACATCGCAGGCCAACAACTCGGCAACGTTTTGAGAGCAGGAAAAGCAGGACCACATCGGGAGAGTAGCGTGGGACACATAAGCGATCGAAACAGCAGTTGCATTGAGAGCTGCGAGAGTGGACCTGAGTTGGTGTGGTGGATCTCTTTTTTCGGGCGCCGCGAACTGCAACTTTTTGTGTCGGGTCTTTTTTGTATCGAGCGGGTCTTTTGGAGAGCTCTTCGCTGTATCCGCCCATCGAGCGAGCAACAGCCAGCTGCACACGTGGAAAAGCGAGCGAGTTGGATGGATTGATCCATTGGAGCCAGCGACGGCTCTGGGCCGCACGCGCACGGTCGAAAGTGGGGCGGCTCGAAAGAATGAAACAGCAGAGCCAAAGTTCAAATCGCGGGTGTGACGGACGCGGCGAGAGACAGCGTATGACTCCTCTCTTTGTATCCAGCACCCAAGTCTGAGAAAAACAAGTGATGGAGGAGCGAATAATGCTTGAAGAAGGCGGTTAAATACGTTTTCGTCGACGCGCGCGTGGATGCAGGTCCATTATCTGGCTGAGCCTGAGACGACTGAAGCCTCCATATTCGGAGCGATGGCGAGAAGGAGATTGAAGAAGATATTTGCCTGGAGCTAGCTGACGTGTGCGGTCGTACTCGCAACTGGACGAATGCCTGAAAGTCCAGAAGCAAACATGCTCGCGACGTGGCCGATGTGTTCTTTCCCCCAGCACTCTATTTTTAGACTCGACTTTTGATTGACAGTTTTGGTTTTGTGTGTCGTAACGGGCTTGAAACGCTTGAAAGTGGATTGATGGATGATGAAGCACGCGATTTGATTCCCTGCTTCTCTTCCGCACTTTAAAATCGACATCCGATAGATGGCAGGCAAGCGATGACAGCTTTGTGGTGGTGGTGCAGGCAGGCAGCTCACCCAAGCGAGGACGGCTCGTTTCAACGAGCGCGAGTCGCTTCTGGCCTCAGCAGCTCAATCGACATGTT
Source organism: Globisporangium polare (assembly GCA_023333845.1). Classification (NCBI taxonomy): domain Eukaryota; phylum Oomycota; class Peronosporomycetes; order Pythiales; family Pythiaceae; genus Globisporangium; species Globisporangium polare. The sequence goes on along the minus strand of JAASFQ010000002.1, from coordinate 87,461 downwards.
GCTCGCTTTATTTTGCACGGTGCTTGCTGAGGTGATGACCAACATGCAGAGGCCACAAAGTGCTCAACTGTCAGCACATGTCCGAGCTGGAAGCTGGAAACACTCCGCCATCCTTCTGGAGCTCTCCGACTCCTCATCGAACGAGCTCCTGCATCGCTGACAGATGGTGCAACTCTTCAAAGTCAGACGGAACCTGTGTCTTCTTAAACATAATATCCTTTCTATTCTGTGCTCGTGCAAGATCTGATTCGAAGCAGTTTCTATTTCTGGCCACATGTAATACTATTATTTGTGTGAGGATATTTCAGGACACATTTAATAGTTGGATTTCGACTGTTCCTTTGCGGCGCGCATGCCTGGACTTATAGCGTACAACTACTTGTCATTTGGCGGGTGTCTGCGCCTTCGAATGACTGGATGGACCACATGTACCGTCGCTGATAAACGTGATTTAGTTCATTGTTGAAGGGACTGGATCCACAGCCTCACCATTTCAATATCCAAGATGTATCCACTCATTCATTGACAATATATTAACTGGCAAAGAGAATATCGTGATCGTGTGAAAGATAAAGGTCGCTCAAGAGCAAGCCACGAAGTCGGATCTTCGTGGGTGAGAGGCCGCTGGAGCACATCGAGCGGATGAGTGCGTTGAGGTGCATCGCTGGCTGTTGGACTTGTCCGATGAGTTGTTGCTTGCTCGCCTGCAGCTGATTCTTCTGAAGCAAGGGCAGCCTATCGACGCGATGGCGGCACGTACGAGGCAACAAGGCGAGCTGTCCATACTGGAGGAACCACGGCACCTTCGACGTCCAGCCAGCAATGCATTATTCGACCGATGTGGCAATTACGTCACTGACTGTCTCCGCAAATGCTTCTTGTACGTCGTGAATGTCACACGCTTGCTAAAGTCGACGAGCTCCACTGAGGAACTCCATCATTGCGGAGAAATAGAGCAACAGAGGAAGCACGAATCGCTGCTCTTCGCGAGATGCTTGTGCGTGATGACATAAACGCTGACGTCAAGGAAGTCTGTAGTCACGTTGATAAGGGTGAAGAGAATCATGAATGTCAATCCATTTTGTTCTCGCTTGAAGCGCGAGTATGAGCACGACAAACAACCCTCAAGTCGAGCGAGCACGACCAGCAGGACAAGCGCCGTGATCACGATCGAATGCCCAGACTAAATAACACCACTACAGCAACGACTGGTAAGTGAGTGGGTACGTTAGGAGGGGACGAAGCGCATTGAAGATTTCACGCATTCAGGGGAGGGGTTCATCGTAAATCCTCAGTAACCATTCACGCTCTCACCTTCAACGGTGAAGCGCGCACAACGCATGGAAATGTGACAGAGGTGCACATTTTCGAAGATAGCACTCCCCTTCTCCCCCTTGCTGAGGGCGAACTTCAATGTTTATCAATGGAGTGAAAACACCAGTGACTCCGTCTGCGCACCCGTTCGACCAGCTGTGCGGTCTGTTGACCGAATTAACAAGGAACATAGATAGTTGCATGTACTCGTTCATAGACCCTCAAACATGGTGGCGGAGCACTTGCTCTTCTATTGAATCTGTATTGTTAACTTACTTGTTATGTATCGTGCGTAGCTAACGAATACATCTCGTACGAGTTCTTTGCTTGCGCACGCGACAGTGGACAAGACCGCGAGCTACTCTAACACGAGGCCGAATTGCCTAGGATGCCACGTTTGCAATACAAATTGACAATTGAGTATCCCATCGTCTATTGTGTTTGTACGAGCTGACCGTGTTGAACTCTGTTTATAGTTTTGTCTCGTGGCTGAACATCACTGTGCAGTACAAGCCAACAGCAGCGTTAGTACACCTCAAAGTACGTGACTCCGTTTCGCTTTTGCTGTCTCTCGTCTCACTTTGCCTTGTCTCTGTTGTTGCATGAGAGTTTTGCGTAATTGACCGAAGGATCGACCGCGCTTGACACCAACTTGCTGCCGTTCAACAACAACCTTCGTGAGAACCACGGCGTTGTTATTGATACGCCCATACTTAACAGCAGTCCGAATATCGACTTTGTTTGCTCGTGGCTCCAAAAATAGTGCTATCGAAAGAAGTGTTTTTGACAATAATTGGGCGATAAGCCTGATGTTGTGAGTCGAGCTTTGCTTTCGGATACGTATTTCTTGGCTGCATAAGTTTGGGTGCGCCAATACACCTTTTAAACTTCCGTCCAAGATAACCAAGATATCCGCAGCCTGAGTGAGAAAGCGAGAGCGGTGATCCTTGATGGGGACGCCTAGCGGTGTGCGCAAGATGGCTCGGCGACACATCGCCAAGAACGACTTGATCTTCCTAAGGCGACTGCGACGTCCATCCAGTCGTCACCGCGCTCTGCTGCAGCGAGGATGCGCTGCTTGTCCTCCAGCTTGGTCTCCGTGCTTGCAAATTCAGGAATGTGAAAGCAGTCGGCAAAAAGCACGAGCTCCACTTTCGTGCTGCGTTCATATCCACTCATAACGGCGCCAAAGTTGCCGCCAAAACTCGATTCACTAAAGTACGGTGGTGGAATAACGAGAAATGAAAAACTGTCGACATTTATATGTGCAACATGAGTTGTTATGGTCGTTTCTCCGACGGAATTCTGCATTGTCGGCACATGGAAGGCCTTCCTGGAGAACGAGTGTGTCCTTGCCAAGAGCAAGGAGATTGTCGTTTTTGTTTAAATGGCATCTCGAGGAGGATGCCTCCGCGGTCGACTGTCTTCAGAGCTTGGCTCCACTCATGCTGCCTGTTACTTCACAAAATGGCTCCACTGTTCAGTCATCTGATAGGAGCTCTCATCAGCGGAGGACAGCGTCATGCGCACATATGACGAAGCCGCTTCTGCACCGCTCACCAGAAAGCCGCAGGTCTCAAACAGGCGCACAGCCACAGCCACAGCGCCAGCGTCCAGCGAAGTAGGGACGAAGGTCTCGACTGCTGCCACGCGCAGGCGCATCTGGGTGAGCTTGCTCGAGACATCCTGTCGAAGGACGACGAAGAAGCAAGAGAACACACAAGGAGTGCGCCAAACGTCATTAGTTTGGTAGAAACGTGGGCAAAGCAATAGCAACGCACAAACGTACCTCTAATGTCTGCTGCAGGAACTGCTTGCCGTAGCCCTGCTTCCGCTTCGACTCGAGGGTGCCGAAGTGCTCAATCACGACGACTGTGCGCGCGGGGTCCACAGCATCTGGCGATATCCGCCACCGGCAAATGCCAATCGGCGCGTCGCCCACTGGTATCGCAACAGCAAGAGCACATTTAAAAAAACAAGCTTAGCGACCTCGATCCCACCCTTAGAGTGTAGGATAGTGATCAAAATCTCAACCAAAACGCACCAAAGGCTATCAGGTGCCTGCAGCTCGAGTCGTCTGCGAACTCGAAGGGGGATTCTGGGAAGATGTGGCGGCGCAGCATCTTGGCAAAGCTCCAAAGAGCGCGGTCGACATTTTGAATCGACGTGTGGCCAGCAGCAGCAGCAGCAGAGAAGCAGTCGAGCCCTCGTACCGCGAACAAGTTCACGGGCTCTATGTTCTGAACCAAAAGGAGTGCCGTGGCATAGAGAGAACAACGTTAGTTAGCAGCCTGGACAACGTAGCGATCCAGTCCAGTACGCTCTCAGAGACTGCGCACAGATTCACAATTTCCACTCGACGAGGTGCTCACCTGGAGTTTCTGGAAGAAGCGGCTCTTTCCCGTATGTCCGCAGATCCCGCACTTGACGCCCTACACAAGTGCCGAACGAAAGAGAAGACGCACATATGATGTGTTAGCAATATGTACACGGCTTGCGCGCAAGTGCTGGGCATTCACGCTGGCGTCACCCAGCTGGGCAAAATGGACCCATTGATCAACAGCCAAAGGCGGGTGAAGGGACCGTCGGACGAAAGACAGCAGCGCACAATGCCCAGAGAGTGCGCGTGCGCAGCACACTGCTGCGTGGCGTACCTGCTCGTGGTGGTGGCTGCAGACCGCGCATTTCGGCGCCGCTGCCATGCTCTCGCGTTCGTTTGCTGCTTGCTTGTTGCGATTTCGTCTGCAGCTTGGGAAAGTGAGCATTTGCCTTCATGTCTTCTTTGTCGACAATCATTTTTGCAAGCCTGCCTTTTTTTGTTTGTCATCCTCTTTCCTTAATGGAAGTGGAGCGAAGGGACTCATACAAACTGCAAGGTATACATTCGCATAAACTTGGTGCCACGAGTCGCGAATCGCTCGAAAAGTAGTTTCTTCGAAAAAGCTTCCACGAAGGGATTTCTGGCATTTTCGCTGATTCCGATACAAACTCGGTTTGTTTGACGACGGAGCCACGAAACTGCCGGTCGGATTTCACCAAATCGGATATGATGAACGCCAGTTGACAATCGCGAAGCGAATGATCCATGAAAAGTATCGCCGAATCATCGATTATCTGGAATTGTGGACAACGAAAGCGCCTCGCAAAGCATCTCGTTCGTATGCATCCCGTTATCAGATATCTGAACAAATCGGGAAAATCGAAGCACCAAGTCAGCCCCTTTCAAGGTGCGTTTTGAAAGCAACATGTGTTTTTTCAACCTTCGAACTCAGCTGACGACGATGACAATCACGGTGGTTCCCTCTCCCTTTCGCCCACCTGTCCCTCTCACTCTTCAACCTGCGCGCCAGCACACAAGCGAAGCCCAAGAGCTCCAGAGCCCAACGACCGAAGGAGCCAAGCGTACGTTAGCAGTGGACGTGCGTGCGTGATGATTTCCCCAGGCCGCATTCTCTCGCAGGCGCTCGCGCTGCTGGCCGCCCAGCACAGCCGCGAGCAGTTCACCAGCGACGATATCGCCTCACCCGTGGCGGCTGCGCCGTCGTACACGGACGGCGTGTGCGACAACAAGCTCATCGCGGACCTGCCGTTCTGCAACGGCGCTCTCTCGTTCGACGAGCGCGTGGACGACCTCGTGGCGCGCATCCCGCTCGAGGAAACGTTTGGGCTGCTTGTGAACAACGCGTCGGCCGTGGAAAGTCTGCACCTGCCGGCGTACGGCTGGTGGAGCGAGGGGCTGCATGGCGTCGCGCTCTCGCCCGCGGTGCAGTTTGAGGACCCGACGTCGGTCGCGACGAGCTTCCCGCAGGTGATCAGCCTCGCGGCTTCGTTCAACCGCACGCTCTTCTACAAGGTGGGCGAGGTCATTTCCACGGAGGCCCGGGCTTTTTACAACGCCAGACACGCGGGGTTGACGTTCTGGACGCCCAACATCAACATCTACCGCGACCCGCGCTGGGGCCGCGGCCAGGAGACCCCCGGGGAAGACCCGTTCCTCGCGGGCGAGTACGCTGTGGCGTTTGTGCGCGGACTGCAGGGCGAAGCACCCGAAGACCGCCGTAAGAATGTCTCCGCCACTGAGCCCAAGCCCAACAAGTTCCTCAAGGTCTCGGCCACGTGCAAGCACTTCTCGTCGTACAGCCAGGAGGTGCCGCGCCACCGCAACGACGCGATCGTGAGCAAGCGCGACCAACTGGACACGTACTTTCCGGCGTTCGAAGACTGCGTCAAGCGCGGCCACGTGAGCTCGCTCATGTGCAGCTACAACGCGGTGAACGGCATCCCGGCGTGCGCGGACAAGGCTCTGATGACCGACCTCGTGCGCAAGCAGTGGGGCTTTGACGGCTACATCGTCTCGGACTGCGGCGCCGTCGCCGACATCATCTACAATCACCACTACACGCAGACGGCCGAGCAGACGTGCGCGTCGACCATGAGCGCCGGCATGGACATCAACTGCGGCGACTTTCTGTCCACGCACGCCAAGAAGGCGCTCGAATCGGGTCTGCTGCGCAAGCCCGTGATCCACAAGGCGCTAAAGAACCTGTTCCGCGTGCAGATGCGTCTGGGTATGTTTGAAAAAGGCGGGCAGCCGTTTGCTGACATCACGCCCAAGATGATCGACACCCCCGCGCACAAGCAGCTCGCGCTCGAAGCCGCGCGCCAGTCGGTCGTGCTGCTGAAGAACGAGAACGCGACGCTTCCTTTGAATCCGGGTACTTTCTCCAGCAACGACGTGCCACTCGCGCTCATTGGGCCGCATTTCAATGCGAGCGAGGTGCTGCTGGGGAACTACCAGGGCATCCCGTCGCACATTGTGACGCCGCTCGAGGGGATCGCAAAGTACACGGCGCACGTGACGCATGCGCTCGGGTGCAAGGTCTCGGGCGAGAAGGTTCCGGACTTTGAGGATGCCGAACAAGTCGCCACAGACGCAGCCCAGGTGATTCTCTTTGTGGGCTTGGACCAGACTCAGGAGCGCGAGGAGATCGACCGCGCGCACTTGAAGCTGCCCGGATTCCAGAACGAGCTCATTGAGCTCGTTCTGCGCAAGGCGAAGAAGCCGATCGTGCTCGTGGTCATCTCGGGCGGAGGTGTGGACCTCACGGCGTACAAGAACCACCCCAAGGTCGGCGCAATCATCTTTGCGGGGTACCTGGGCCAGGCGGGCGGTCAGGCTATCGCCGACGTGCTCTTTGGTGCCTACAATCCATCGGGGAGGCTCACGCAGATGTTCTACACGGACGAGTTCGCCAAGCAGGTGTCGATCTACGATTATAATATGCGCCCAACCCCCGAGACGGGCAACCCGGGACGCACGTACCGCTTCTTGAGCAACTTTGATTTGGCCGTGTATTGGGTCGGCGAAGGGCTCTCGTACACGAAGTTTGACTTCGAATGGTAGAACTCGGCGCCAACGACGTTCTTGGACGTCGGGTTGGTCAAGCAAGCGCTGCTGCTGAGCGATTCTTCGAAACCGGCGCCAACGATCCCCCTCAACATCACCGTGACGAATGTTGGGAAAGTCGATGGCGAGTACATCGTGACCATTTTCACGCTACCGCGTGACGGTGGGACCGACGGCCACCCGAGGTGCTACCTGAGCGCGTTTGACCGCACGCCGCTGCTGAAGCCGCAGGAGAAGACGCATTTCCACTTTGAGATCCCGATCAAGACGTTCGCGCTCGCGAATGCTCAGGGCGAGTGGGAAGCGGTCGAGGGCACGTGGTACTTCCAGTTGGACACCGGCCGTGACGCGAGCAGCAAGGCGCGTCGCCATGAAGTGCACGTTGGCTCGCTCAAGGACAAGAACAACGGTGGCGTGAAGAAAGTGGCGTTTGAAGAAGAAGAGGGGGAGTTTGAAGCGGAGCCGCTGAAGGACATGCACATGCACGCGGTGGAGAGCGTGCTCGAGGAGGAGCGCCGCTGAGCGAAGAGCTCGATTGAGTGCAAGCGTGAGCATGTTGGCATATTTGGACGTTTCTTTTTTTAAAACAAAGACGACACGTGTCTGTGAAATAAAAGACAGTTTTGTGCCAAACTGGAAGCAATTTTCTTCACTGCTGCTTGAAAACAAAATTGACAAGCAAGGCAAGGAAGCATGTCGGAAGAGAGCCTGGCGGCGTCCGAGCCGCTCGCCATGGAGGAGACGTTCACGCACTGGTCGCGGTATGTGGAGATCGGGTACGGCGAGTCACGTGTGGTGGCGGTCGTGCAGGACCCGGACTCGTTCGTGCTCGGCACGACCGTCTGGGACAGCTCCAAGACGCTGCTCAAATTCGTGGAGCAGCACCCGGACACGTTCCGCAAGTTCACGTCCATCTGCGAGCTAGGCGCCGGCTGCGGCGGGCTTGCGGGCATCGCGTGCGCGATCAACAGCGGAGGGCTCTCGGACGTCGTGATGACGGACATCGGGCCCGTGCTGCCCTGGCTGCGGCGCAACGTGCGCGCGAACCTGAGCGCCAAGGAGTCGGAGCGCGTGCGCATCGAGCAGCACGCATGGTAAGAGGGACAGCGAAGAGCAGCGTGAACGGGCTGAAGAGCTACACGGTCAGTGCGTGTGCGTGGTCATGAACTAACGATGAATGCGTGGGTGGGTGTGATGTTTGCAGGGGAACGCCGGTGACGAACCTGAACGCGCCATTCGGTAGGTCTTCAATGGCTGGCGCTGATGGCCCCCGTGAATGGATGGACACAGTTCACTGACACTCGCTTCGTTGTCCTGGGCTTGCTTGACTGTGCACAATAGACTGTATCCTGTGCGCTGACGTGCTTTACGAGAAGGAGTGCGTGCGGCCGCTCGTGCAGTCGATCCTCGCGCTCTCGCACCGCAAGACCGTGATCTACCTGGCGAACGAGCGGCGCGCGCCTGAAGTGCGCGCAGAGTTCATGCGCCACATGCACGAGTACTTCCAGTGGAAGGAGGTGGAACGCTCGGAGCTCGACCCCGGGTACATCAAAGAAGCTATCGAGATGTTTGAGATGCGGCCGAAGAAGCGCAAGATCCCTGAGGAGATGCGCATCGTCGTGGACGAGAACGCCGCCGCGAAGGACCCGAGTGCGGAGGAGTACCATCCGCTGTTCAAGGACAAGTCGGCGGAGACCACAGGAGACCCGTACGACCGCGATCTATGGGAGGACTTGCTGGGTTGAGATGGGAGTTGGTGGTGGTAGACACTGTATTTAGGCAACGAGGTTAGGAATTTGAATTTTGATGAAGACACGAACCTTCTAACCTTTTGAGTGCAGACTTCCGGCTGCGAGGAACGAACGATTGACACCTTCTATTCCCACGTGAACGTGCGAATGGCGCCCTGAGGGATCGTGGTTTCGAGCGACTCGCCGCCGAACTGCAGCTCAAAGTCGGCGTCTTCCGTGTTCTCGTTCAGTACCACGAGCACCTTCTTGTCATCCGGCGTGACGAAGCCCACGGACTGGACGAACGAGTAGCCCGCCGTGACACACTTATCCGACGCCGCCGAGTGCATCTGGCCGTGCTTAAAGTGCCACTGCTCGTGCACGGCGTCCACCGTGTCGCGGCAATCGTGCACCGTCACACGGGTGCCGTCCTTGGTCGAGCCGTGGTTCAACATCAGGCAGTGGTCACCCATGCGGATCTGGCCGTCCTTGAACGTCCACGACTGAGATGTGTACTGGCACTCGACGAGCTCTACCTGGCGTCCAATCCATTGAGGGCGGACGAGGTCGAGGCAGAACGGCGTGCCAGTCACTTGCAGCTTGCTGTCGTCTGTCACGTGGATCGCCTGGCGCGAGCTGTTGTCGCACGAGTGCAACGCCGCAGGGTAGCGAGTAAACAACTGGGCGTCACCGGGCTTCTTGAAAGTGGCCGACACCTCCGTGTGGATACGACGAGACCCAGCAGGAGCGAACCTGGAGAAGTGCTGGATGAAGTAGTACATTGGCTGCAGGTAGTAGTCCTTCTCGGTCTCGTCAATGATGATCGGCGCGTCGCAGTTGTTGCCCAAGTGGTTCGGACCGCCCGTGTGGTCAAGAATCAAGTTCCAGTCCACCCAGCCGACGACCCAGTTGTTGAAGTCCGTGATGATGTCGTGCGCGTAACGCTGACCACGGAACCAAGCGTCCTTGCCCTGGGCGACGCCTGGACAGTTGCAGCTCTCCGTCGCGAGGATGAAGCGGCTCTCGTCCACGTAGTGCGTGTCGTTCAGGCGCTCGTGGAACTCGACGCCGTCCATGTATCGCTCGTTATCGTACCAGTGGAACGCGATGCCGTCGACGTACTTCTTGGCTTCCGGGTGGAGGAAGATGGTCTCAGCCCACTGGCGAACGCTGGCGCGGTTGTGGTCGAAGACCATGATCTTCACCTCTGGGTGGTCTCGCTTGATCACTGGGCCGAGGTGGTTGGCCACAAACTCGGCTTGATACGATGCGTTGTAGCCGCACGCTTCCCATGGGGCGGCAAACTCGGGCTCGTTCTGCGGAGTGAGTCCCCAGAAGTTGATGCCCTGGGCCTTGTACGCAGTGATGAACTTGGAAAAGTACAGCGCCCACGCTGACTGAGCCTCATCCTTCAAGCCCACGGGGGTAGCGGAGCCCAGCATGCTTGGGTTCATGTAGATGTCGCTCGCACGCTTCATCCACGCCGGTGGACTCCACGGTGCCAGGAACATCTTCATCTTGGGGTTCTTCTCCAACGCGCGCTGGATGAATGGGATCAGCACCACCGTGTCGTGCTCGACGCTGTCGTCAAAGTGGTTCATCGAGGTGTCGTTTACGACGTCGTCGAAGCTGTAGGAGCTGACCGAGAAGTCGCACGAGCCCATGGGCACGCGTCCGAACTCGTACCCCGAGCCTTCCTCCTTGTCAAAGTACAGCTTGAGCACTTCCTCCTGCTTCTCCGGCGACAGCTTGGCAAACTGCAGCGCCGACGCTTCCGTGAACGCGCCGCCAAAGCCAAACATCTCCTGGTACTTCTTGTCCGCGTCCACCGCAATAGACGACGCCGACGCACTACTATCATCACCAGCGCGCTTCTTCCACTTGAGTCCGGTGATCGACTCCATCATCTTCTTCTCGCCGTCGATGTACGAGCTCTGCCAGCACTTGACGTCCTTTCCAGTCTCTCCCGCAACAGCCGCAGCAGTCGATGCAGTTGAAGGCGTCGCTGCCGTAGAAGTCGTCGCGACCACCTCGCCGCTGGACCCGCCGCTCGTGACGCTCATGGCGATGAGCGCGGCGCCGGCGCTCACGACCAGCGCCGTCGCGCCCCACTTCACGATCCTGCGACGGCGCTCAGTGGCGGCCGAGGAATCGCGCAGCGCCTCGTCGCTCTCGAGCGAGCTCGTGCCGTACTGCGTGCGCTGCTGCGGTGGTGGTGCTGGAGAGCGCATGTTTCTCGTCTGGTGATGGGACTTGAAGTAGCGAATGCGCGCTTTCCTCTCGGGAGTGGTTGTCGTGCGCGGCGGCGAGGAAATTAGCGACTGGACGTTCGGGAGAGGAGCTCGGTGTCAAAGAATGGGGTCATGGTCGGCCAGAGTGAAACGGATCGAAGCAGCGAGTGTTTTTCTCGGTGCGAATCCTGCAAGCACCACAAAAGAGGAAGATATCGGAAGGTAGATATTTACGATGTGGGCCGACAGGTAGATTCTAATCCCTGTACAGATTAATACGTCTTTATACAGGATGTAGCTCATTTTGGCTTGGTATCTTTTGGATTCTCATGCTGTGCCACTTCAGAGCTTCAAGTCCCCTCTTGCAACTATCCTTGCAGTTTTGTCCATTTCCAGCAAGAAATACGTTTGCTTCAAGCAGGCTCAAAGAACCGATCCAGACGTGAAACGGACGGATTCGTTCATGTGACCCACACGAAGATCTGAAACTCTCTGTTTGCCTCGCTCTATCCGAGCATAGAGATGTGGTTAAAATCGAGTGGTGTGGGCCACACAACCAACAGAATCGTGAGCATGTGTTTGCGACGTTTGGTGACAAAGTCGGGTGTGCTTTTGTGCATACAAATCGCAGGTGAAGTTGGGGTGTTTCTTCACTATTGGATTATGTCATCCTGGTACCGATTCGGACAGGGTGTGCTTATAAGGTTGGACGGGTTTTATTCGATTCGTGATCACCCAAGGCCCTTTTTCCGTGCCATCTTCATCCACTTTAGGGAACATTACATATCTCGCTAATGAGGCAACTCGCCGAATACGAGCAGCACCTCATTCCTCTCCAGCTTCCTCAACACGGTCGACGTTCATCAGCCTGTGCCGGGCAGCACAGCAGTCGAGGGAAGTTGTACACAAGCGCCACACACAGCCGCGTGAACGTGCGTTACTTAGCGCCGGACAGCAGGCCGCCAGTTGTCGTTGGTCCAGTTCACCACGTCTCGCAGGCACGTCGTGGAGTGTGCCAGGGACGAGCTCGCAAGAGTGTACACCCCGCCTGCTCGATCTCATAGCCAGCCGTCTTCTCGGGTCGAGGTGCGCGCCAGCTACTCGGGACAAAAGTGTCCTCGCCTCTGCCTGGTCCTTTCGAGCTCGTCGCCCATGGACGTCGTCATCACGCTTGCGAGGTCCAGCTCGTACACTCCATTCACCCACAACGACCCGCTTGCTGCCACTATCATGCAGGCAGCCCGTGCGTGTCGTCCATGTGCGCGGCAGTAGAAGTCGCGGAGGCCACCTTCGCGGCGCTTGTGGACCACAGTGTCGGCAGGTATCGCATGTTAGTGGAAGGGCACTCCGCCGGCGTGATGAAGACGGGCTCGTCTCCGAGAAGTCGGTCGTGGTCGTCGGCCGTCGTCTCCCTGTGGCCTACGGTCTGTGCGCAGGTGTGACACCGCCATGCCACCACGCGAGATTGGCAGCTCGGCTTGATCATCGGATATCCACGCTCTGGTCTCGATGCCGCCTCGCGCGCCACATACGATGCGTTTGAGTATGGCATGCAGTTGGTCCACCATGTCGCCAGGTGGTCACGAGTGTCGCGCCACATATAGTACTTTGGCACGATGAGCGCTCGCTGCTCGACCGCGTGCTCTCCCTCCCCCCCCTGGCCAGCACTAGCCGCGCGTACAATCCCGCGACTCATTTGCTCCGGTTGCCGCCGCCGTAGCCGACCATGATGCCCAAGTACCAACCTACCATAGACTCCCAGATTGTATTCACCTCTCGATATGCCAAACGGTTTTCGAAGTTGGAATGCATGCCAAAACCACCTGTATCCATAATATTCTCACAAAATCCTGGTCGCGTTCGCCAGTGGGTTCTGCTTTGAGCTCGCTTTCGAGACGTGTAGACTTCGGCGTGCTAGAGCTGTCCAATACAACACGATTCGAAGCCTTTAAATAAGATCTCCACTCGGTAAACCGCAGGAAAGAACCAATATAATCGAGAAGTCAACTTACGTGACGTGGGCGGTACTCTTCCACCAGCTCCAGTAGCGGTACTGGGCCACCGCTCCCGGTCCTTCTCGCGAATACTGAGCTTCCGGTGCTGCGGGGAAGACGCCGTCGCGACGAACGAGGCCTTGCGGATGAATGCGCGCTGCTTGGCGAGGTCCCTGAAGTCCGGATTTGAGTTGTTGGGCTGTTGTGGAGGTGGAGCTCCATCTCGTGCGCTGGTTGGAGCTGCTGAACATGCTCCGCGGCAGCTCTTGGAGGCTGGTGAGGTGGTGCATGGCCGCTGAACCTTTGAGGTCCGCTTGAAGAGCATCTGCAGAAGTGTGGCGATTCACAGTCAACTCGGAACCATTTACAACCTTGCTGGGAGACTCTCGAATTTCCCGAAAAACGTACCGAAGACGTCGTGGATGTCCATGAGGAGGACGTGGACTCGGAGGGGGACGCTGGCTGCTTTGCTGCTCGCGAATGAAGATGGGAGTTGCTCGACTGGTGTTGTTGCTGGGAGCCGCCACAGAAAGCGTCGACGCTGATTGAACTGGTCTCCTCACGCTCTCTTGCCCCACCGTCCACTGTTCATACACCAAAAAGCCTCGTCGCGTCAGTGAGCCTTCTTCTATCGCACTATGAAATCTTAGAGTGAGCATGCACAGCCGTTCAGAGATGCCTCGCGACGCTCTGAAAAGAAGACATGACCTGGATGGTGCTGGCTGTGGCTTGCTGTTGGCGTCAACGGGTGCAGATTCCTGCTCGATACGGACGCGCACAAGTGCAGCGACTGCATGGACGCAGCCAGCGTCAGCGCGATCGCGTCATCTTGCTGTTACAAAGCAGCAGCACATGACAATAAGAGTCGATACCTAGACGCTGAGCTCGTCATACCAGCAGCTGCAATGGAGACAGACACAAACAGATGACTTACGTAAAACGTCGCCTTCCGCATGTGCGTGGGAAACAGCGGCAGCTCTGGCCCAACTTTCATCTCATCCCCGTTCTGGAGCTTCACGCCTGGGGCCAGCACCAGGGTCTTGAGCGGACTCTGGAGACTCGCCGGGTCTTCGCTGAAGTGTTCACTACCAGCGTCATGGCTCAAGCCCAACTGTTCAGAGTCTTGATCCGTGGTCAGCAGTAGACTGCCGTCGGGTTTCAGCTCGCTGAGGGGGTACACAGGTGGTGTCGCGTTCCTGCTGAGCCTTCGTTGTGGGCTCAGTTCCGGTAAGAGCAAGTGCTGCTGAAGACCGCTCTTGTTGCTGCTGCGGCGTCGCTCACCCACGCCTCGTTTGATGGCAAACTCGACCTGAACTGGCGCGTTCTCCTCCATATACGGCCTAACAGTCGTCTCCATGTCGTCATCATTCTCGTGTTGCATGCCGCCTGACCCCCAAGCGGATGTGAAGCCACTTGAGTCTCGCCTGTGACCTTGCTTGTTCCCACGAACTCCACCGTTGAGAGGTACTGAATCGCTGGCGCTTGTGTCGTTCTCATTCTCTTCGCTACTGGTACTTGGGACGTCCCTCTCGCCATCAGCTCTTGAATGGTTAGATGCTGCTGGTGTTGTTGACGAGAGGCGATGTGCGTTCTTGAGCAGCGTCATCACCTTGCGCGGGGAGACTCGAGGCGGCGGCGGCGCAGTGCTATATACCACGCCAGGTGCGTGATACTCGCCGTTGGCGTCATTCGCACTCAATTGAGCTGCTGCTGGTGCGGATCGTGGCGAAACCGGTGCTGATGGTGGCGTTGGTGCAGCTTTCCTCGCTCGAAACGACGAGGACTGCGACGGTGGACGCGAATGGCTACCCCTGGGGTCGTCATAGTTGCTCGCAGCACCACAATGCTGAAGCTTGATACCGACTGGGATCGAATTGCTTCCGTGCATTTGACTCAGTATCGTCGCTGCTGGTTGTACTGGCGATCTCAGTGGCACTCCGTAGAAACAGAACGGGTCGATCGCGTTTGGCTCCGGCTCAGCAAGCGCACTTGGTAGTCGACAGAGTACTTGCATCACAGGATCATTGCCCTCACGACAAATCTCACTGTCACCGTTCGTTAGTCGCTCGCATTTTACACACGGCGTCTCGAGAAGCGCAAACACGGCGTCAAAGACGGCGTCTGCTCCACACTGGGAGGCGTACCCAGGCAGCCTGCACTCGTAGAAGGCTTCGAGCGAGCGCGTCATGCTCTCTTCGGCCAGCTCACCGACGATCTCCACGACCAGATCATCGCCATCGAATGAAAACGCTGACGACGACGTTCTGTGCATCGTCACGTCAAGCGACGAATGGACTTCTTGCTGCTGAGCTTCCAGGTTGATCGCATCGCTTACAGCACTGCTGGAAACTGGAGCATGGGGCGAAGTCGACCCACTACTACCACTCGCGTCCGCCATTCTCCCATCGCCGTCTTGCACAACGACAACGAGCTTCTCACCAACCGGTTTCGCCGTCTTCTTTGTTCCTTTTTATCTCGCTCTCGAGGTGAGAACGCTATGCTGGAGAATGCTATTTTTACACCATATCTGATCAATAAATAGATCCGCTTGGCTGTCATCTGTATAGAGCAGTCAGACTTTTAATCAGTCGGACAGAATTTGAATTACTCGGCGAGCTCCTGGAGAATGGAGACCTCGAACTGCTTGGTGCCGAGCGTCTCGGTGGCTTTCGCCTCCTTCTCCTCGCGCGAGCGGGTCTTCATTTTGCTGAGCACGAGCGCCTGCTCGTCGCTGCGGATACCGTGCATCAGTTCCTTGCGCTTGCGCTCGTCCGGCGTGAGTCCGTCACCAGCAGCACCTTTTGGCGACGAAGTTCTCGAGAAGAGTCTTCGAATGAGCCCCTTCTTCTTGGGTGTGGCTGCCGACTGGTCTCGAGCTGCTGGGCTGCCGTCAGCTCCATTGCCAGCACCAGCGGAGTGCAGGTTACGACTCGCCGGCCGCTGCGCCAATGCCTCCTTCTCGGTTATGTCCTTGAGTTTCTCCTTGAGACTCACGATCTCGGTCTCCAATTCCAGCTCTTTGCGCTTCTGGAGCTGCTCGCGCTCCTGGAACTGCAGCAAATGGCGCTCGGCACCTGTCTTCAGTATGAACGGCTGCTTCGTGGTCGACTCTTTCGTTTCAATGTTGAAGAAGATCGTGGTCTGGGCCTTGTCGTCAAAGATCTCGAGCCAGTCGCCAACTTGAGAGAAGCTCGACCAGGAGATCCACGTGTGCTGCTGCTTCTTGCCGCGCTCGTGACTCTTGATAAAGCAGGAGTCGCAGAAGCCGTCGCCGCAGAGGTTGCAAAGTCGTGAGGCTCGTCGCAGGTCGCACTCAATACAGTAGACGTCCTTGCCGCTGCCATCGAGCTCTTCTTTCAGGATCTCGATGGGCGTCCATGAGTGCTCGCGCTTCTTCTGGCTCTTGCTGTGCATCTGCTCAAAGCAGTTCGCACAGAAGGCCTCGTCGCACTGCTCGCACTGTCTCGTGGCAACCAGCGAGCTGCAGTCGCAGCAGAGCAATGCGCCCGTGCGGAAGTGGAGTCCACTGGCCACGTGCTGCAGCTCCTGTGCGCTCTCGTGGGCCCTTGTGAAGCACTCTTCGCAGTAGAAGCATCCCTTACTGGCAGGTATATTGGGAGATGGAACTGGTGGTGATATGGCGGTTGTCTCCGGCGGAAGGACGCTGCACTCTCCGCAGTAATATGTCGCCAAGGTGGGTTCTCCGCCAAGGGTGTCCTCCTTGGTGCGACACGCCAGTGAGAGACATCTGCTCGGCTTCTTCACCTTGACGAGCACTCGAAAGTCGTGCGTCTGCTTGTTGCTATCAGCAGCGAGAGCGTAGTGCTCGCTCGTAAAGCACGGTGCGCAGAAGAGACACTGGGGCAGGTCCCCACTGCAGTCGAGACACTCCTTTGTCGCAACAGAAGTCCGGCACTTGCAGCAGTGTCCCCCAGGAGCTGTATCAACAGCAGGCGAGCTTCCGTCCTTGATTGATGTAGCACCGCTGGACACTGATTCGATGATAGCCCCACCACCCCCATCAGCTGAAGCCTCGGCCTCTTCGTCAATCACCACGGCAGGCTTCTCCTTTCTCCGCATCGGCCGCTCCCAGGCGCTCTCGCTCGTGGCCTCGTTGTAGAAATACGAGTTGCCGTACTCGTCCTGCATCTCCGACCAGCCTTCCTCTGCCTCCACCAGTAGCTCTTCGTCATTACCGCCACCCTCATTAGTTCCATCCTGACCAGCCACTCCCCGCTTTTTCTTCTGTCTCTCGGCCTTGTCGAGCTCCTGCTGCGCCAGCAGCTCCTGTTTGCGGAAGGTCGCGGCCTCGGCGCGCCACTTGGCGAGCTCGGCATCGCGCTTGGCTTCCTTGAGCGTGAGCTCCATGGCTTTCACCTGCTTGAGCTGGAGCTCCATCTGCTCGCGCTGGTACTGCTCCTTCCACTTGAGCTCGTCCTCTTTCCACCTGCGCTCCCTAAGGTACGCCTGCTTGATCTCCTCGAGGCGGCGCGCGAGTCGGAGCTTCTTCACATGCTGCCTCGCAAGCCAGCTGCGCACGTACCGCTGGATCACGATCGCCTTTTTGATCTCAAGCTTGCGCCGCTGCTTGGCTCGGAGCTTCCTCACGACGTAGTCCACACGCGCCACGAAGCCGCGGTACATGCGCTGCAGGAACACAATGGCTCTGTCCTCTTTGAGGATCTGGGCTCGGGTTTCCTGAAGACGCTCCTGGAGCCACACACTCTGCTCGAACGTGAAGCGAACAGCTCCACCACCATTGTCACTATTGTCATCGGTCGTATAGCTCTCTCGCTCCAAGTAGTGCCTGGTCATGAACGCGAGCAGCGGTGACGACTCTCGCTGATGTGAAGTCCTGTTATAGTGACGCCTTTGCTGCAGCTCGACCATCTGCATGGCCTCGCGCAGCAGCTGCGCCGTCTTGCGGGCCTCGATCCCCCTCGCTCGCTTCTGGATCAGTGTTGCTGCGCCTTGCGTGAGCTGCTGTTCGCGCGCTCTCAATTCACGTCTTCTGGTTGCAGTCATACGCCCAAGGACGCCTCGCATCCACTTCTGGATCAGTGTAGCGGCTTCGGTCATGAGCTTGAACTCTGCGAGCCGCTTGTCGAGCCGCCGCTGTCGCTCGAGCCGCGCGAGCTTGCCCTTGATGCCGCTCTGGATCGTGATCGTCGCGCGTCGCGTGCGCTGGTACTGCGAGCGCTGCTTGCGGCCGCGGTAGACGCGCTGGATCGTCGTAGCGGCCTTCACCCGAAGCCTCAGGTCTTCTCTTCGAGCCTGAAGAGCTCGTTTTGCCCTGAAACCTCGATAGCAGCACTGGATCTGCAGTGCGGCTTCATTTCTCCGCACCTCGATGCGCTCTCGCTGGGCGGAGAACCGCAGCTGGAGCGCGTACCGCCCCTTGCTGCGTCGCCAGCTTGTCTGCACACGGCGCGCAGCCAGCTCGAGGCTCCTCTCAAACAGCCTGAGCTTAAACGCCTTTCTTCCAAGAAAGCCTCGATACGCACGCTGTATGGTCAAAGCTGCGGCGTGACGAGCCAACTCGAGCCGCTCAAGCTCACGCTCGCGCTCCAACTGGACCACTCGCTCCGTCTCAGCATCCAGTAGAAGCTTGCGAGCCGCAAGCCTTGTGCGGAGCACACAGCGCTCCCTGTACCTGAACCAGCACGTTTGGATCTCTCTGGCGCGGTCGCTCTCGTTCGCGAGCCACTCGCGTCGACGTTTAACCTCGTTCTTGGCCAAGAGGCCCCTCACAACCCGCTGGATCTCGATGGCCGCATGCCGTTCCAGAGCCTGGTGAGCTTTGAGCCGCTCCTTGCAACGGCTAAGCTCGTTGTATGCAAGCTTTCGGCGCCAAGGAGCTTGAATTCGAATGGCAGCTTGACTGCGGACCACTCGCTTCGCTATGCGCTTCTGTACCATTAGCCGTCTGAAGAAGAACTGGATCTGCCTCGCACAGTGGTTCTGCAATAGCAGATTGAAGCCATTGCGCAGGGTGCTCCACTGCATCGCATTCCCATAGGCTTCGAATCTCAGCAGCTGCTGGATCTCCACCTTGCGCTTGAACTCCTTGTCCACGGACGCCTGCTTGAGGCCTCGCAGTAGCTCTTTGGCTCGCCGTTGGCGATAGCGAACTTGGATAATGGTCGCGGCAGTGTCTCTCTCCATAGCAATGACGTCCTCAGTAGTCTGCCGCCAGCGGGTGAACGCCCGGTCGAGCGTGCCCACGTACGCGTCGCTGGCCAGTTTGTCAAAGAACGCGAGCGCCTGGACCTGGGACCGCTTCAAGGCCGCTTGCTTGCGCTCTTCAGCCTGAAGAGTATCAATGAGGTTACCCCAGCGCTCAAAGGCGGCGAAGACGAGCCGGTGCTGCAGCTTGGAGAAGATCTTCGCGATCGTCTCGACGCTCTTCTCGCGGCAGTAGAGGCGGTCGAGGTTGCGCTCGAAGAGGAATGATAGGGGCAGCTTGGCCTTCTCGGCCTCGATCTGAATCGAGACTTGCTGCTTGAGCTTCTCTTGAGCCTGAGCGAGATCCTTGAGCTGCTTGGAGTACTGGATCGCCAGCACGTTTGACGAGTGGTGCTGGCTATTAGATTTGTCTACAGCCGGCTTGGGAAGCACTGGGAAGCTACAGAGAAAGGGATCTTGTTAGAAGGGCTCCTGGTGAGCCTCAAGGGGAGCTTGCTGGCTGGTTGGTCCACAGTGCGCACCTGAGTGAGAGGATGTTGTGGGGCTTCTTCTCGGGCCTCTTCCTGACTTTCTTGCGCTGCTGCTCGACTGGGAATGTGAGCGCCTGGTAGAGCGCGTCGGTCTCGGGGAGCGTCAGCACGAGCGACGACGGTGATCCTGGCCCTGCTGCCGCGATTCTTTCGTGGACGATTGACGGTATTCGATTCACGCTGCGACCGATTGTGGCTGTGCTGGAGAGCGCATGGGTCTTTGGTGCTGGTGTGTTTGTATTGGCAGCAGGCTGGTGGACTTGGCGCTGTTGCTGCTGTTGCTTCTCCCAACGCTCGCTGTTGTACTTGCTCTTCTTCTTGTTCGGCGTTTTGTGCTGCTGTTTCCTCTTTGTAGATCTCGACGCGGTCACCTTCCGCCCAGATAGACTAAAATGCAGCGACTCCTTGCGCTCGTCAGTATCACTCTGTTGGCCGCTGCCATCACTGCTGTCGGGCTCCTCGCCATCTTCGCTTTCGTCCACATGAGGTTGCTGCTGTTGTCGGGGCGGAAGCGTCTGTGGCTTGGGCTTTGGAGGCACGTCGATCCAGTGGAAGGGCGAACGGAACTCCTCGATCGTGGCGGCGTCCACGCGCAGCCACGGGTACTTGGCCGAGAGGTGCGTGAGGTCCCAGCCTGCCTGCTTGCGGCCCAGTGCGGAGGAGAACGCCATCCTGCTCCATGCGCTCTCTCTCTTACTGCATGGAGCTCCTCGTTTGCACCGCCATTGCCGCTCGCTAATTACGGCCTGCTAATCTATTTCCGAGCCCCACTCGGCTTGGCCGCGAGCACGTTCTTGTTCTGCGCGCAATCGCCAGCCAGCTGAACGTCATGCGCTGTGCACTGTAGCCCCCGTGCATTTGTAGTGGAGATGACCGACGAGAAGTTCGAGGACTGGTCCCCAGCGAGCGTGTTCGGCGCGACCGCCGGCGAGCTAGTGAGGCAAGCGCGACGAAGGCCGAGTGCTCTTGCTCGAAGCGGCAGCCAAGGGTCGCTGCCGGTCACGGGGAACACAAGCACCGATCAGCATGCCCCGACTCGTTCTGGTCGGCGACACTCAAGAAGACTCAGCAGTAGCAGTAGCAATAGCAGTCGGTACCCAATGGACACGAGCCAACTCGCTGTGTCTATGCAAGCCGAGGAGAGAAGTCGTGCTGCACGCGTGCTCCAGAAGTATGCTCGCCTGCTACTGCTGGTGAAGCGCGAGCAAGAAGCTGTGGAGGAAGTGAATGCACTGCGAGTGATGCTCAAGCAAGCTGCGGTCTCTCAGTTGGCGTGCTGCTATCAACGGTATCGCTCTCGAAAAGCGATTGAAGTGTACCTGCACAGCTGGCGCGAGCAAGAAGCCCGAATACGAACGCTACTGAGGCATGCTCAGGTCAAGAAGCACGCGCAAGAGGCTCGAGTGGCCGCGTTGAAGGCTCAGCGGTATCCAGAGCAGCGACCGAAGGCTTCTCTACTGATTGCTCAGTGGTGTGCAGTGAGGATACGGATCCGACAGCAGCGTCATGCCAAACGTCGACTCCAGATCGCTGAGGCTCCGAGACGAATCGTCTGCTGGTACCGAAGACGGAAGCTGGAGCTCCGTTGTCGAGAGAGAGCACAAAAAGCACAACAGAGCCGAGCAGCGTTACGAATCCAGCAAGCGTATCGCAAGATCCGCCGCAGAAGAGCCCACCAACTTGCAGGACGCTATGCTGCCTCACGGGCCATCGCAAAGTGCATCCGGCGGTATTTGGCTTACAAGGAGACGCAATATGCACGTCGAATCCAGGTTTTCTATCGACAGGTGAAGAGAATGCGAGCTGCACGTCAAGAACTGGAGCTCAGACGGCGAATCCATCGAGGAGCTCACTTGATCTCAGCTGTGTTCAAGAAGCGAGGCGTTAAGGTTGCTCACTCGACGTGGCTTGCTGTATGCAAGTTGCTTCAGAAGCAAGCGCGTGAGCGCTGCGGCACCAGCGCCCGGCGTCTGCAGCGCGTATTCCGTGCGTTCGCTGCTCGCAAAAGGCGAGTCCAGCGTCACGAGAGCGCGACTCGTATCCAGCGACTGGTTCGAGGCCATCAAGCGAGGCTAAAATGCCTCGCCCTTCGCCGGCAACAGCGAAAATTGGCCAGGAAGAAGCGCAAACAGGATGCGGCGAGGAAGATCCAGGCTCACTTTCGTGGATTTCTGGCTCGCCAGCGCTTTACAAAGCTGCTCAAGAAGCTTAGGGATCGCTTCCGATGCTCCAACTGTGGGGTGATCGAGCCCAGCGGCGTGTACTGCAAGCTCTGTGGACGCAAACGCACGAACTTCGACCTCTCATCAACAGACAAGCGTCTGTTGCTGCTCTCTCTTGGAGCCCCAAGCAGTTATATGAGACCTGAGAATAGCTCTGGCAAAGGATCCAGCTGGCCTGGCGGAGTGAGTCTGCCGCTGCACCTGGCACCGGTGCGTCCAGTGTCGCCGCCGTCGTTCCCCCTACTTCAGGCGAGCAAGAACACCAAGCTCCGCACGCAAATGGCTCGACGAGCGCCAATTACAACTATCACAAGCAGCAACCAGCAAGAATCCGAGTCGGTATCCATACTGGCAGTCTCGGGACTCAGCTCGCTGCCCATGGTGCTCTCGCCAAGGCATGCCGCCTTAGTCCATACAACTCCAACTAAGCGTCCGGCCTTCAACAAACCACCACCTGCACTCCTCTTCGTCAAGACTCCGGAGGCCAACCAATCGGGCGAGCAGTTCGCATTTCCCAGTCGCCCGCAGCCAAAGTCCGTGCATCACCAGACCAAACTGCGAGCCCAGGCGCTAGTCCACATCCAGAGCCAGCAGCAGGAGCTCAGTCAGACCCACGCGCTCACACAGCACCTGCACAGGCTCCAGAAGGCGAGCCACGCGGTCAGTCGCAGTCGCTAAAGGCAAGCAAACAATCAACCAACCTGAGCCTCTTGTGGTAGAGCTGTTCATAGTGAAGCGATGCTGAATTATGTTTACAGAGAGGTAAACCCTTCGAGGCTGCCTTGGTGGCACTTGCACAAAGTGTCGTCGTGAAAAATCGACGAGGCGCATCGGTTTGTTTCCGTGTCGGTTTACTGTCGCGGCCTAGCTCAGACTCTTGAGGATGTCCTGCGTCATGGACGCGCGCGAGGTCTTGGGTGTGAGGGACATACCAGGTAGTGAGTCCGTCCGCATCATGGCGCGCGAGTTAAACCACTCCTGACGCAGCGCGTCCTGGGCCGTGAGTCGCTTCGACGGGTCCTTGGTCAGCAAACCCTTGAGCAGCGCCTTGCCCGAGGGCGAGATGGAGTGCCACGCGGCGTCGCCTTCCAGGTTCACGTCTGCGTGGAGCGTCTTCTGGATGATCTCGTTCTTGGTCTTCCCGTGGAACGGCAGGTCGCCACGCAGCAGCAGGAACATGATGACGCCCACGGACCAGATGTCAGCCTCGCGTCCGTAGCCCACGAGCGAGAGCACCTCAGGCGCCACGTAGTTGAGTGTGCCGCAGGGCATCTTCATGATCTCCTCCGGGTGCACGAGCTTCGAGAGCCCAAAGTCCGCGATCTTGAGGTCGTTGAGCTTCTCGCCGCACAGGATGTTCTCTGGTTTAATGTCGCGGTGCACGATACCCAAGCGGTGCAGATACGCAACGCTCTCGAGCAGTGGCGCCATGACAATACGCGCCTCGGACTCGGTGTACCTCGACCGTCCGACGATCCGGTTGAAGAGCTCCCCGCCGCCAACGAGCTCCGTCACGATGAAGATGTACTGCTTGTCCTCGTAGACGTCGTGTAGGTGGATGATGTTCGGGTGCGTCACGAGCTTGAGGATCGCGATCTCCGTGCGCAACAACTCCTTCTCGGTCGCGATGAGCTTGCACTTGTCGATGATCTTGACGGCGTGCTTGACGCCCGTCTTCTTGTGCGTGGCCTCGCACACCTTCGAGAACCGGCCGCGTCCAAGTTGGGGTCCAATGTCGTAGAACTCGTGCACCGAGAGCTTGTCGGTCGCATTGCGGAGCGCGTTGGTCCACTTGGCTTGCTCCTCGAGCGACTTGGTGTAGATCGTGCGCTTCTCACGAGAGCTGCCCGGTTCAGGAGCGATGTCGATCGCGTAATACTTGACGTTCTTCTCGATGATGACGTTCTGCGGGAGCGACTCGACGTAGCAGCCGCACATGAACGTGACACCGCGCGGCGCCGCGTCGTCCTTGGTCGCGTAGTAGTAGAGGAAGTTGCCCTGGAGCACATAGTGACGCTTGATCATCTGCCGCAGGCGCGAGCCACGCTTCCACAGGTTCCCGTCCATTGTGTCGTCGTCGGTGCAGAAGAGGTCGTCGAGGCCAACAGCGACTGTCGTTGGGTCCAGCGACGCAGACGCGCGCTTCTGGGGTCCCATGGCTCCAGTGATCCCACCGCCGCCGTGCACGGGCGAGCCACTGGTCAGCAGCAGCATCTTATCGAGCTCGACGAGCGCCAGCTGGATCTTGTTGCCCACGGCCTCGGCCGGGCAGAGCTGCTTGGCTTCTTGGAGGAGCTGCTTGGTGCGCTCCAGGTCGCGCCGGTTCGAGCTTTCGGCCATCTGGTTCATGCGAGGACACGAGCGGCTAAAGAGGTAGGTTGATAAGAGAAGTGATGTTCAGGTGAGACACCTCTCGGTATGCAGATGCTGGTACTCGCATGGGGTAGGTTGTAGAGAGGACTGATGGGGGACGTACGTGACTGTGAGCGTCTTGAGCGAGTTGCGGCGCTTGCGCACGTCCATGGTCTCGGGCACTGGGTGCACCGTCACTCTGATACAGAGGTAATGTCAGTTCAACGCGTTTCATTTCGTATTTCCATGATGGTAGCTATCTGTACCCGTCGATGGGCGAAACCTGGGACGCCGGCTGGTCTTCGCTCGGGAGTACGCTCATGAGAAACTGGATTAGCACAAATCACAAAGTCAGAGATACTAATGCCAACAAAGTGGAGGGCTACACGATGAGATGAGAAAACGTACATCCGTGATGCCCGGCGTGGCCTCGCACCACTCGCAGAACTGCTCGAATGAGAGGCGGCTGTTGGCGGCATGCGTCCCCGGGAACGCGAGGTTCACGAGCGCGTCAATGTCGTCGATCTGCATCGCCAGGGTATTAAGGTAAACCAATTCCCCACCCGTCAGTTCAGACATTCAGATAGCAAGACATTGTTTTTTTGTTTTCTAGCGAGAGCCTTACGTACCGGGTTGTTCTTTGGCGAGTGCTCGTTGTTGCACCTGGGCTCCTCGGCCTTGGGTTTGATGAGCTCCAGCGCCGATTCGGGGAGCTGGTGGAGCATCGTGACCAGCTCATGGCGGGAGATCGAACCCGATCTGAGTCACATAAAGTGTTAATCTAGGAAACCCGAGCCAAATAGCTAGCAACATTGAACCGTTATACCGGCTGAGGTCGTAGAGGTCGAAGATGAACTTGAGTTTTTCTTTACGCGAGCCGCGAAACAGGATCGCGACACCATGGAGGAACTCGTTGTAGCCGATCGAGTCGGACCGGTCCTTGTCGATCACCTCAAAGAGGCGCTCTTGGGATATCAAGACACACAGCTCAGGATATTAGCTACAGGGCAAAGACTAACGTACCCATATAGACAGGGACGCACCACCGAGCAGCCCGGGCATGGGGAAGCACTTGAGGAAGGTCTCCTTGTCGACCGCCGAGCCGTTGCGCGCGTTCGCGAGGCCCTTGAACGTCTCCTTGAGCAGCTGCATCTCCTCGTCGCCGAACTTCTTCATGGCCTCGCGTTCCTCGACCGACAGCCGGCGCGTCGAGAACTCGCGGCTCAGCGCCGAGTTGCCCATGCTAACTGCTTGACTTCTCTGCTGCTTCGACTCTAGAGGCCGGTCCAAGACGAGCCACACTGACACGAGGCTTGGCTGCCTGGAAGACTTAGGGCGATGCGGTGGCGGCGCGTGTGGACTCGGCGAATGAGTGAGAAGAGGCTGGTGGTGAGCGAGCGGCGCTGGTGGCGAAAATGGTTTTGGAGTAAAAACTGGTCCTATTTATACATCCCCACTGCGAGTGAAGCAAAAAGCAGAGTCCCGTGGTTTATGTGAGGCGAGCACAGCAGTGGATATCATAGGCGGGTATTAGAAAGGACGTTCGTCTCATGCCTCCTATAGTTTGTGCTCTCAGCTCTTGTCCACGCATTACAATACAGGCAAGCAGACCTAGCGATCTCTCCTCTTCCACGGACCTTTAGTCGTCGTTGTCGCTTCCCCAGAGCACGCCGTCATCGTCCTCGTCGTCCTGCTCCTGATCTCCATCCTCACTGCTGCTCTCGTCGTCACCTTGCGCATTGTCCTTCTTCACCTGCTCCATAAACGCTTCAAAGCCCGCTCCGCCAGCCAAGTGGTCCACCAGATCCGTCGGCACGCGGTAGCCACTCAGTGGGTTCGGGCGAATCGAGAGCTCGGACTCGACGATCCGGAAGTCCACGACCTCGTGTACGTCGTCGTCGTCATCCTCATCGCTGCCATCGTCATCATTACCAGTCGTTTTCTTGGTAGCCGTTGAGCGCTCGTGGGCGCCACGGAGCTCCAAGAGCTCCTCCCAGCTGAACAGCAGCGGGTCCGTCACGGCCCCAAAGACGTTGATGTCGAGCAGGTACACGCGGTGCTGCTTGTCCACGTAGACGTCAAAGATGAAGTCCGGATCCGGGAACACGGCGGACTTCTTCTTTCTATTGCCGCTACTCTGCTTGCGGAAGCTCGCGTCGAAGAAACTGTAGATGCGCTCGCAGAGGTGGTCCTGCTGGTCGAAGAGGAACGGGAAGTACTCGTCGCAGTTGCGCTGCGAGACGCCCACGAGCGCGTTATTGACCACGAAGCACCGGAAGAGCATCGAGTCGAAGAAGCTGCACCACTTCTTCAGCACCAAGTACACGTTCTCTGGACCCAGTGGCCTGGTCTGTTGCTGGGCGACTGTACTATTAGCATCGTCTTCTAAAGCCTGGCAGCCAGCATAGGCCTCGGTCATGTCGTGCACGGCAAAGTCGGAGCTCTTGAGCAGCAGGAAGACGTCTTCGAAGTTCACGCACTGCATGGTGCCGAGCATCCAGGACGCGTCGCGCGGGCTCGTCCAGTTGAGCTTCGGGAAGGCCTTGCCCTTGAAGCGCCGGAGCACCGCCTCCACCTGCGCGCGCACGCTCTGGAAAGCCTGCTGCTGCTCCTGCGCCTTGAGCGCGTCGGGGAGCACGACGCCGTCCGCCAGGATGAGCGACACGAACGCCTGTGGGAGTGGGACGATCGCGCTCTTGATGGACACGTGCTCGAACACTGGGTACCACGCGGCGAACGCGCAGTTGTCCACCTGCGCGCGCGTGTATCGCGGCGCTGCCGACGGCGTCGCGTCCATGGAAGCTGTCGTTGCCATTTCGTTTGTGGCTGTTGCCTTCGGAACGCTGACCTGTATAATGTTGCTTGTGCTTTGGTACTATATTCAAAGTATGCAATAGTACGCTGATTGTTTTCGTAGTGTTCGCTCAATCTTGAAGCGACACACAACACACACGCGCACTCGGCGACAATCAGGCAGGCATGGAGCGCCGGGGCTCGGAACGCAAGGTGCGATCGCAGCTCTCTTTACCGCTATGTCTGCCTGCGTGCACATGGAATGCCACTGACTGGGCCTGCTGCACTTGTACTGACCCTCCTCACTTCCTGTTGCTGCTGTTGCTGTGTGTGTGGCTTACGCAGACGGCGGACGCCAAGATCTCGTCTTCCAAGGACATCTGGATGATGCTGGCATCCATGGAGCCCAAGCAGTCGCAGGTGTCGTCTCCCGAGGAAGCCGACGCTAAGAGCAACAACAGCAATACACTGGCACAGGAGGAGAAGGACACGTTCTCGCTCATCGTGGGCTCGAAAGGTGCGGGCAAGACGTCGCTCACCTCCTGCTTCCGGAACTCCGCCAAAGGTGTGTGTGTGCTTTTTGTCTCGCTTTTTGTATGGCGTTACGCTCATTAAGTATCCAAACCTTTGCATTTACAGCGGACGAGATCAAACCCACGACGGCGCTGGACTACGTGTTCGTGCGCCTGAAAGGCTCGAACGGCGCGCGGCCGCCCGTGGCGCACATGTGGGAGCTCGCGACGTCCAAGTGCGTGAATGAGATGATCCGCGTGCCGCTCGCACCCGAGCGCATCCTCAACGGCGCGCTCGTGCTCGTGCTCGACCTCTCGTTACCTGGGGACATCGTGCCGTACTTGGTGAAATGGCTGCACGCGCTCTACAAATGCGTACAAGACGTGCTCAAGCTCAAGGAGAAGAACCCGGTGGAGAAGTTCGCGGTCGACAAGCTCAAGCAGGAGGCCATGGCGCGTTTTGGGAGCGCGCACCCGGACAAGGACGAGGTGACGCCCATGCCACTGCCGCTGCTCATCCTGGGCAACAAGTACGACATCTTTCGGGACGAGGACACGGTCAAGCGCAAGGGAATTCTCCAGGCTGTGCGGTACCTGGCGCACATGTACGGCGCCACGGTGCTCTTCACGAGCACAAAGGACAAGAACCTGGTCACGCAGTTCCGGTCCGTCATGAAGAGCTTTGCGTTTCGATCTTCTGGGGCTAACAAGGGGTCCAAGGAGGTGGACGTGGCCAAGCCGCTCTTTGTCCCCGCCGGAGCGGACCTCTTTGAGGACATCGGGATGCCCAAGACGGCGCGCAGACAGGATTTCTCCAAGGAGCAGCACGAAGAGCGCGCCAAGCAGTGGAAGAAGATCGCGAGTGAGTACTACCCGCCCAGCGGTGAGGTCGTGGACGCGAGCCAGGAGGACGAGCTCGACGCCAAGGAGCAGGAGGAGAAGGGCGAGAAGTTCCCCGAGCCGAGCATCGACCGGGTGCGGCAGCGCAAGAGGTACGAGTTGAGATATTGGTTGGCTGAGGTGGACTGTCGTTGTTGTACTGACTGCTGGGTTGGAGTAGGGAGGAGCTGCAGCGCTACAGGGACAACCGGAAGAAGGCGCTCGAGAAGAAGAGCAGGGGTGCGTAGCTTCCCACATGGGGAGCTGTATTAGACACATGATGCATCGAGTATATACCACATTTGCGAGCCATAGCAACAGAACCATCGCTCGTTTTGATCTCCCGTCACTCTGACTGCGGGTGGGAACCCAAAATAGTGACCTCCCAGAATAAACGGCTCGCACAGCATTGCACGTCCATGCAATTGGCGGAAATAATGACGACCAAGGCGGCGCGCGTTCTCGCGAAGAAGCAGCAGCACCCGCTGGACGAGCACGACCTCGACCTCTTCCTCACCACTGCGGAGGTCAATGCACAGGCGCTTGTAGCAGCAGCTGACACCTCTATCCGCGCGCTCCCAGCCGCGTCCATCGCCGCACCAGACTCGCTCGGCTTCCAGCCGCAAGCTCAAGTGGGTGCATCATCACCAGCAGCTGCAAACGCCACCGCCGCGACATCACCTGCTGTCAATGGCTACGATGCAGCAACAGCTACAGCTGATACTCTCACACAGACAGGCGATTTCCTCCCCGGCATGGTGCTGCTCAAGAACTTCCTGACGCCTTCTGAGCAGCAGCAGCTCGTGAACGACGCGCAGCAGCTCGGATTGGGCCACGGCGGGTTCTACAAACCGACCTACGCGAGCGGCGCCAAGTGTCGCCTGCACCAAATGTGCCTAGGTAAGCATTGGAACGTCGTCACGGAGCAGTACGAGCAGACGCGTTCGAACTTCGACAACGCGCAAGTGCCGCCCTTACCTGAAAAATGGAGCGAGCTCGCAGTCAAGAGTCTCGACGCCGCGCGCGCCGTGGACCCTCGTGTCATGGGCGACTGCAGGGTAATGAAGCCCGACATCTGCGTCGTCAACTACTACAAGAAAGCGGGCCGTAATGGTATGCACGTGGACAAGGACGAGAGCGAAGAGGCGATGGCCATGGGCTCGCCCGTGATCTCGTTCTCAATCGGCTGCGCGGCCGAGTTCGCGTTCATCGACCACTACCCCGTGGGCCACGAGGCCGTGCCGATCGTGCGACTGGAGACTGGCGACGTACTCGTGTTTGGTGGCCCAGCCAGGAAGCTCGTGCATGCGCTCACGCGCGTGTACCCAAGGACGCAGCCGCCGTGGCTGCGCATGCGCGCGGGGCGCCTCAACTTCACCTTCCGCGAACACAAGCCCAGTGAGTAATGCGTACTGAAAGATAGGTTTGTTGCGCATTGGATACGTGGCGTGTTCGTGGCGTCATGCGCACACAGTCGAGTCCCCATGGAGCCATTTTCAGAAATGAGCTCCTCTTGGTGCTGCAGCTCGTACTTTAGCGAAGAGCCGTTGTTGAAGCTCCTGTGCTTTTTTTGGTGGGTGAAAGGCAACGAGTAACGGACTGGCGACGGCCAGAGCGAACCCAAGTCAGCAAAGCCGACAACAAAGCATCTTTTCGCCCTTTCCCACCCCGCGTCCTTTCACGACACAACCCCAAAAGAAAACGCGCACGCTGAATGAAAGCGGTTTCGGTCTTTTTGTCTGAATTTCAGTATGCTCACTAAATTTGCGGAAGCATTTTTATTCCTTTTTGTGAAACCGCTCACATCGCATCGCGAAAAGTCGCACGGGGACGCCACGTCTTCTCATCGAGAAGAGCTCTTCGCACGCGGCTCCCCCACACACCAGCCAGTTCGACCCGAAGAGCTCATTTCGCAATTCCCCACCAGCCCTCGAGAGAGTCCGTCGTTCCCGAGCGAGAGTAAGCTTCATCACCCAGCTTCCTCAAGTTCCGCCCGCCACTCCTTCCTCAAGCTCACGCGCCACGACCAAGTCAACCCCAAGCCTCTTCAGCCACCATGCGTGAAGTGATCTCCGTGCACCTGGGCCAGGGCGGCATCCAGACGGGCAACGCGTGCTGGGAGCTCTACTGCCTCGAGCACGGCATCCAGCCGGACGGCCAGATGCCGAGCGACAAGACCATCGGCGGCGGCGACGACGCCTTCAACACGTTCTTCTCCGAGACCGGAGCGGGCAAGCACGTCCCTCGCGCTGTGCTCGTGGACCTCGAGCCGAGCGTGTGCGATGAAGTGCGCACGGGCACGTACCGCCAGCTGTACCACCCGGAGCAGATCATCTCGGGCAAGGAGGACGCGGCCAACAACTACGCGCGAGGCCACTACACGATCGGCAAGGAGATCGTGGACCTCGTGCTCGACCGCATCCGCAAGCTCGCCGACAACTGCACGGGCCTCCAGGGCTTCCTCGTGTTCAACGCCGTGGGCGGTGGCACTGGCTCTGGACTGGGTGCGCTCCTGCTCGAGCGCCTGTCGGTCGACTACGGCCGCAAGAGCAAGCTCGGCTTCACGATCTACCCGTCGCCGCAGGTCTCGACCGCGGTCGTCGAGCCGTACAACTCGGTGCTCTCGACGCACTCGCTGCTCGAGCACACGGACGTGGCAGTGATGCTCGACAACGAAGCGATCTACGACATCTGCCGCCGCTCGCTCGACATCGAGCGCCCAACGTACACGAACCTCAACCGCCTCATCGCGCAGGTCATCTCGTCGCTCACGGCCTCGCTGCGCTTCGACGGCGCGCTCAACGTCGATGTGACGGAGTTCCAGACCAACCTGGTGCCGTACCCGCGCATCCACTTCATGCTGAGCTCGTACGCGCCCGTGATCTCGGCTGAGAAGGCGTACCACGAGCAGCTCTCGGTGGCCGAGATCACCAACTCGGCCTTCGAGCCGGCGTCCATGATGGCCAAGTGCGACCCGCGCCACGGCAAGTACATGGCGGCGTGCCTCATGTACCGTGGGGACGTCGTGCCGAAGGACGTGAACGCGGCCGTGGCGACCATCAAGACGAAGCGCACGATCCAGTTCGTCGACTGGTGCCCAACGGGCTTCAAGTGCGGCATCAACTACCAGCCGCCGACGGTCGTGCCTGGTGGCGACCTCGCGCGCGTGCAGCGTGCGGTGTGCATGATCTCCAACACGTCGGCCATCGCCGAGGTCTTCTCGCGCATCGACCACAAGTTCGACCTCATGTACGCCAAGCGCGCCTTCGTGCACTGGTACGTCGGTGAAGGTATGGAGGAAGGTGAGTTCTCGGAGGCGCGTGAAGACCTCGCGGCGCTCGAGAAGGACTACGAGGAGGTGAGCGCCGAGACTGCCGAGGGCGAGGGCGAGGAGGAGGAGTTCGGCGAGGAGTACTAGACCTGTTAGGTCAGATAGTCATGCCATGTGAGCTCCCCTCGCCGCCTTGAGCCAATTGTTTGTATAATGGCTCGGCGAATGTGGGGGGAGTTGGGCATGATTGCGAACTCCTGGAATGATCTCATCAATACAACAACGACTTTTTTTCCATTTCCAAACACCACCTCCGACAATATCCACGCGGCGGGTCCTGTAGATTTATCGGCTCTTGATGGAGAACAGTTTCTCGCCAATGTTCAGTTTTCATGTGCAGGTGGCGCTGGTGCTCGACTGGCAAGTCGAGCTGAGATGTATCAAATTTCGCCACCTGGACGCGGACATATTCACCGCCGCCGCCTCTGAACTTTGTGACGCAGCTTGACTGCAAGTTAAAATGCTGGTCTTTGTTTCTCGTTATCTCAATTTGTCTTGTGCACTCGAGCAGGTCTTGCTTAGTCTGCCTGCATGCACGTGTGTGGGTTGATCTTGTCACGTGGCTCTCTGGTGCCGTTTGCAGTGAAGCTCTTCATCCTCCTGCACGCGCTCGGCGACTTTTCACACGCGCCATGCAAACTTACGAGAACTCCAGCACGCGCACTCCCTTTGCGTCCACGATCTGCAATTAAGTTGCCACGATGCGTTAGACAAGCGGCGCAAACCAAAGTTGAAGCGAGCTTTGCAGCAAACAACAGCACGAGCAGGGTGAGGCGTACCTTGTAGAGCCACTTGCCGTTGCGAATGAGGAATCGCTGCTCTAACTCGCTGCGGCACTTCTTCAGGATCGCGTGCGCCTCGTCCACCGTGAGGTCAGGCTGCTCACACGTACAAGTGACGACACACACTGAGTCTCACAGGCAAAGCTAATAGCAGGGAATGGCATAGAAGAAACGTACTCTCCACTCCCTGTCGAAGATCGAGAGGCAGAAGTTGGCGCCGTAACCGTGAGCGCCAAAGTTCACCTTGGCGAGCGTGCCCAGGTAATCGATCCAGTGCAGCGACGGCACGACCGTGGTCGCCTCCGGAGTCTTCTCCTCGTCCACAGCACCAATCAACAAGTTCACCTGGTACGGCGACTTGCGCAGGAAGCGCGCGAGCTCACCGCGGACGTAGTTGGCGGTCGCGGGGCCGTTGAGCGACACGCCGTTGCGCAGCTCGTAGAGCTTCATGTTCTTCTGCACGTACTCGCTGAAGCCGACGCGGTCGGCCTGCGGGCCCGAGCCCACCAGCACCTTGTGCGAGTCCAGGTTCACCGTCTACGTACCGCACACACACAAGCGCTGCATGGTGAGTCATCGCCATTGCACACACAAAGCGCATATACGCAAAGATCGCAGCTCCACAGCGAGCGAAGAGCTCATCCGCCGCTTCTCTCATGTGGAGATCTTTTCAGCGCTGCTGGTATACCAATACTAAAAAAAAAGACAGAGAGACGCACCTTGTCTTCATCGTCCTTGTAGACGAGGATGGAGCGCACCACCTTGGCGTCCGCCGCCACGATCACGAAGTCCTTGCCCACGATGCCGAAGATCGAGTCCATTGCTGCTATCTGCCTCTTGGTCGCTTGCTTCTTCCTTCTGCCGCTTGTTGCTTTGCTTTGCCTTCTTGCTTGCTTCGCGAAATCTTTCTTGCGAGCCGCGCACCCCCCTTCTCCTTAAGTAGTGTGAGCCACACCAGCTATAACGTGCTTATAGTGTCCCACACTATTTGCTGAACCCGAAGCCTTGTCGACACACACACACACTTGTCAAGGCATCATGGCGCAGCGACACCAAGTCGACCTGCGCGTGCAGGTCTATGGCGATCAGACGGTCGAGTACGCGCTGCACAGGCCCAGCGACAAGAACAAGAGCGCTCCCCCACTAATCTGGCGGTGTCTTCTGGCTACAAGCGCAGCGAGCGCTGCTGCTGCGTGGCGCGAGTGGCAGTGGCGCTACGCGCTCCACGTCTGCGCAATCGCGGCGCTGCTGGCGCTGCTTGTGTACAGATCTCATGCTTCCGCCATCACTGAAGGTGCCCGTCGTGTTACATTGCTTTTGCGTTAGCGCTGTTATAGCGTTGGATGAGTGTCTTATTGGTACTGGCTGTGGTGATGGTGCAGAGTCCCTGCTGGTGGTGCCGTCGCTAGGCGTGAAGCTCATCAAGAAGCGGCGCAATGGGTCCACGACGGTCAAGGTGAGTGCGAAGAGCGCTGCATGATGGCCACTTGCGTATACTTGCACGTATTGAAGCGGCTGTGTGGCCTTTGTGCTCTGCAGTTCATCGACCAGTGCGCCATCAGCGCCGTGATCGTGAACGAGGCGATCACGTTTAACGACGTGGTCTACTACATCGCGTTCATGATCGAGGGCCAGGACGCCATGGTGCTCGCCTACGAGGTACGAATATCAGTGCACTTGTACGCCAGAGTGTGTTGATGAGACTGGCAAGTATATGTGTGTATGTGTGTGTTTATTGTATTGCTTGTGTGGCCATTTACCTCTCTCGTGTCGGTCGCAGACGTTCCGTCCTCGCGTCGCAGTGCTGCAGCAGATCTTCCGCGAAGTCCGAACCACGCTCTTCCCGAAAGACGCCAGTGGCCGCACAAAGATGCGTCTGCCGTCAAGTTTAGCAACAGCCTCGTGAGCGCTTGCACTCTCCAGCTGGTTTGTTTTTGTTGGCAAAATAGTAGAGATCCTTCTTCTTGGTTGCCTTGCTCTCGTTGATCCCGTCCTGCCTAGTTCAACTTCTGAATTGCCTCAGTCTCACGAGTGTCCGCTCCCTCCTGCCGCTGTAACAAGCTGTACACAGCGACGCTTTCTACAGCAGTCGGTTGCGCATGTCCTCGAGCTTCTTCAGCACCTCGGACGGCGTGCGGTCGAGGTCCTCGGCGACGCTCTTCTGCTTCTCGGGGCTCAGTGACACGAACTGCTCGCACAGGTCGCCGTCCGTGACGTTCTTCACCGGGATGAAGTACGATCGGTACGAGAGGTGGTCGCGACCGCAGAGCGGTGGCTTCTCCTGGCGCATGTACATCTCCAGGTGCGTGTAGAAGTCCACGTCCTCGCGAGAGGTGAACGGCACAAGCGCGCCAATGCGACCCATGATCGTCGCGTAGATGATCGCCTCCATGCCGCCAGGGACGAGGCTTCCTCGAGCCATCGACGTCACCACTTCTCCGACGTGGAATTGCGCAACCTACATCATGAACCATACAAACAAAGCACAAATTAGCCACAATGCACTTTCCCAACCAGGGCGTCTGCCAAACATAATAAACTGTACCTGCTCCAGCTTGTTTGGCGCGCCGTTGAGAAGCCCAGAGTCCCACAGGATTCGGTTGCCCGTGGGGTTGTCGATCTCGTCCGAAACCTCCGACGGCAATCTCGACACGAACACGTTGCCAAACTTGTCGCCGCCAGCCAAAGTGTCGTAGTCCAGTAGCACGCTGCTTGTCACGAAGCGCGGCACGCAGTCATCCGCAAACACGATCAGCTGGTTCTCATCCTTCTTGTACTTGACGAGGTGGAACGACTCGTGCATGTCGGACGCGTACACGCGGTCGCCAGCAGCCTTGAGGTCCACGAGAATCGACGGGAAGTTGCGGTTCTCGCACTTGCGCAGCATCTTCTTCTTTCCCAGATCGTAGATGCGCAGCGCTTTGCCAACGGACACAAGCAGTCGCCCCTGGAACTCGCACATCGCGTGTGGGATGTCGTCGATCTCCGTCGTGTGCACGAGCACCAACTGCATTCCTTCCACGACACGGTACACGCGCAAGTAGCCTCCAGCGAGCGCTGTCTGCGGGTGCAGCTGCATCTTCTTCACGGTACCGACAACGATGAACACCTCGCCGCCTCGATCGTGGAACACACAGGTCGCAATGCTTCGGGCGCGCTCGTCTTCA
The DNA here is from genome assembly GCA_023333845.1 of Globisporangium polare. Taxonomy (NCBI): domain Eukaryota; phylum Oomycota; class Peronosporomycetes; order Pythiales; family Pythiaceae; genus Globisporangium; species Globisporangium polare. The sequence continues at coordinate 52,031 of JAASFQ010000002.1, read as the reverse complement.
TCAAGCTCCTCGCACACCACGGTGTGGTTCGCCACTGGGTCGAAAATGCGGACGCACGACGCCCACTTGCCCTTCTCCGCTGGCATCGGTCCACGCGGAATCAAGAGTGCGTCTCCTGCTTCGTCCTCCTCGTCGTCATCCTCCATGGATGGGTTCTTCACGTCGGAGATCGGGATGCCGTGCTTTCGCTTGTACGCCGCGCCAAACTCGTTGTGGTCGCTCTCAATGATCACCAGGCGGCGAGACGGACCATGCACCACAGCTCTGCGAGGGGTGTACCGAAGGTTGACCTTCTGCTGGTTGAACGTGTCGCCGAGCTGCTCCAGCGTAAAGATCTTCATACCTTCGCCAGCCAACGCGACAATGCCGCCGGGACACTGCTCCGAGTTGAACGAGCTCGCGTACGAAAGGTACTCGCAGGAAAGCGGCGTCAGGTGTCGACGCGTCTGATGGAAGTACGACAGCCACGAGCGACTGGATAACGCCAGAACTGCGCGCTTGCCTTCGACAGTCACGCGGAAAAGCTTCACGGGCTTTGCTCCGAGGAAACGCGAGCGCGAGTCGGTCAAATTGGCTGTGATCGGGTCGATTCTCGACTGCTGCAGCACTCCGTTGTCGAGACCGATGCTCAGAAACAGCGACTGCGACGACCTCTCCGAGTCTGCTGTCGAGGTCTCGCTCTGCAAATTTGCGAGGCAGAGCGTGTGAGGGGGCGACGTCAGCGCCAGAGTCGACTTTTGGCGGAAGAGGTCGTTCGGGTCGAGCGACAGGATTCGCACCGAGTTGTCCCAGCTTCCGACCGCGAGGAACTGGAAGCGCTGACGTCCCTCTGGTACTTCGCCGACGTCCAAACTGCAGACTTCAAAGCCCAGATCGAGCTTGCCCTTCTCCGCCAAGTCGCCCGACGGTCCGAGTTCAAAGTAGATCACTTCGCCGCCTGCAAGCGAGATCACCACCTGTCTCGAGTTCGCCGCGCACTTCTCGATGACCTTCTTACCGGGAGCCTTCCACTCGGTGACTGGCTGGAACTTGCGCACGTGGCGAATGCCGCTCTGGTGGACCTGGATCATCGAGTCGTCCTCCAACAGCGTCACCAGAAGCGATCCGTGGTCGCGAAGGAAGCCCGACTCCGTGACTTCTTCGACGGTCTCGCCAACCTCGAGCACGAGCGTCGCGTCTTCAAAGCTCACGACAATGTACTTGTCGTGCTGGTCGCCGTAGGATTCCTTGAGACACCACACAGCCTTCGCGACACCAGGAAGTGGGCTCGCCGCCATCTCCGTCACTGGCAAGCCGTGGCGCAGCACGCGCAGCGACGAGCGGTTGTTCGGGCCGCAGAGTGCGTAGATCTGAGGGGTCTGCTCGTTCGCGAGGTCGTCCACCAGCAGCTGCGTCACGGGGCTCAGGCTCGGCAACGTGCTTGCCATCGCCAGATTCGTCAGCTTGCGCAACGGGAACGTCGGGTACTCAGACGTGTCCATGTATAAGCTCGAGGACTGCGCCGTGTTGTCGCCCTCGCCGATGCTCAGGAACTGGAATAAATAGTGGTTGGAGAACTCGGACGCGCAGAAGAGCAAACCCGTCTTCGTGATGCACAGCGACGACGCCACCGGTACCGTGTCGAAGAACTGCACCTTGATCTCCTGCACGATGTTGCCCGAGTAATCGAGCGAGACCTTGTAGAGATCGCCGAGCTCGGACTGCAGCAGCACGAAGAACAGGTCGCGCTGCTTGTGAGTCGCAGCCGAAACGATCATGAGGTCGCGTGTCTCTCCTTCTCGTCGCGGGATCACGCACGTCAGCTCCGGGTGGTTCTCATTCTTGTACTGAATTGTGTTCTCGCCGAGCACCAGCACGCCTCCCGGTCCCTCGCTCCCGCCTGGCACCGCAACGAGCATATTCGCGCTTCGAACAACCTGCTCGCTCCATCGTCGCGTCACGTGGTTAAGTCCCAAGTCGAGCTCGTAGAACACGACGGTCTTGACAGCTTCCCGCGCCGCAGCTCCTGTCGGATCGGCGTCCGCTTCCGCATAGTCGAGCTCCAGACACGCGAAGATCGGGTTCTCGAAGCCCACGTCGATGCCGACGATGCCAAAGTGGATCGCATTCGATCGATGCGCCTCGAGCGGCGACGAGATCGTCAGGCGGTTCGACGCGTCGCGGTTCATCACGTACACGAGCTTCTGCTTCTCGACCGCGCCGATCATGATCGCGCGCCCCTTCGGGTCCACCGCGAGGTACTGTCCCGGCGTGATGCGTCTGCAGCCCGTCTTGCCGTACGTCTCGTTTTGTCGCTCTTCGAACTGATTCGTGATCGCATTCACCTCGACGACGATGATCTTGCCCGAGTCCGAGCCGATCACCAAGTAGTCGTGCGTGCCGCCCGTGAGGCGGAACGGGTGCACCGAGCGGATGACGCCAAAGACCTCGGTCGAGATCACGGTCTCGAGTCTTCCGGCCTCGTCGGGGCGCAGCAGCTGGAGCACGTTGCCGCGCGCGACGACGAACTCCTGCGCCTGCGGGCCAGTGAAGTTGCCGTAGACCGCGAGGTTGATGCCCGATGGGGGCTGCAGCGTCAGGTTGAGGAGGTGCATGGCACTGGTATCGCAGAAGACACTCGGGTATCAAACAGACAGATGCGTCGGCAGACAGACGCGAAGCAGCTAATATAGAGAGACGTAAAGAGAAGATCTGCGCGCCGCGATCGTCTGTCTCGTCCTCCGAGCTTCCTTCCTGGGTTTCCGTTTGCTTTGCCCGCCAATGTTTCCAGAAGGGGGCGTTTGTTTGGGCGGATCTGGTGCGGCAACCCTCGCTTCAGTGACGCTCGATGTGTTCAACCAGAAAATGGCAGCTTTTACAGAAGAGTGACACCCACTTAGTGACGTGTTACTGAAAAATGGGGTCGACACACCTTCATGGATGTGCTTGTCCGTGAAGCATGCTTCATGCTGGCGTGCATGCCGCTCACAGACTCATTCAAGACAAGGGAAGAGGAGCTCAAGAGTGCTGTCTTGTTTTCTTCTTGTTTTCTTCTTGGAAATAACTACGAACGCCGCGTGCTCGAGCTCCCCACAAATGAGAGCACAAGCACAGACGCTCAGCACTACACGGGGAAAATAAATCTACATGGCGGCGATCGGCTGGTGGTTGCGCATGATCTCGCCCGTGAGCGTCTCGTCGACCTGGTCGTTGATGATGCGGCAGACCATCGCGTCGCCGTTGATGTTGCAGAACGTGACCACGCGGTCGAGCACCACGTCGGCCGCCACGAGCAGCGAGTAGAGCGCCGGGAGGTCTCGGCCGGGCATCGCGATCTTCCACACGGTCGTGAGCATGACGAGACTCCCCGCCGGCACGGGCGCGGCGGCGAGCGAGCCGAGGAACGACGCGAGCACGAGCACACCAATCTGCAGCGAGCCGAACTCGTTGTTGAGCCCCGAGCCGTCGACGAGGAAGAACACCATCATGGGCAGGTAGATCGCCGTGCCGTTCATGTTGAGCGACGCGCCGATCGACATGACGAAGTACATGACCGAGTTGGACACCTCGCGCGACTGCTCGATGCAGCGCATGGTGACGGGGAGCGACGCCACGGAGGACGAGCAGCCGACAGCGTACACGTACGCTGGGAGCATGTGGCGCATGTACGTGAACGGGTTGCTGCGCGTGAAGAGCGTGAAGATGAGCGGGATGACGATGAGCACGTGCACAAGCACGGCGGCGATGAAGAGGCCGCTCATACTGAGCGTCAGGACGATCGGCGACATCGTGACGACGCTCGTGAGGTCGGCGCCAAAGGAACCGGCGAGCAGCGAGAAGACAGCGTAGGGCGTGAAGTAGATGACCCAGTTGGTCATGACCACGAGCGACTCGTTCACCTCGCGCAGGAACTCGAGCAGCGGGTTGAGCTGAATGGGCCCGTGGAAGCTCTTGGCGAGCGTGATGCCGCACGGGATCGCGAACGCCACGATGCTCAGCAGCGTGTTGTCCACGAACGCCTTCATGATGTTGGCTGGGACGACCATGTGCAGGATCTCGATCAGGTTGTCCGAGACCGAGGAGGACGAGTCGAGCGACGTGGTCGTGCGCTTGAACGCGCTGTTGACGTCGTCGACCGAGAACTTGGACGTCGAGTTCATCGTCGTGGCCGAGCACGTCACGAGCCCGGAGCCGAGCATCTCGAGGTAATTGCCGTTGCTGCACTGGATGCCGAAGATCGCCTCCGTGCTCTTCTTCTCCGCCGCCGAGCTCTGGTTGTAGAGTCCGCGCGCGACGAAGCCCATGCCGATGCCTTCGCCGATGCCGATGAGCGTCGTGCCCAGGAAGAAGAGCGCGACGCGGATACCGATCGCCTGGCCCTTGCCGATGTGGATCAGGTCCGCGACCGACACGGCCAAGTTCACGAACACGAGCGGCACGACGATACACTGGATGGCGCGGATGTACAGGTCCCCGGGGGTCTTGATCCAGTCCGTGATGGCTCCCTCGACCTTGTAATGGTTGAGCACCGTGCCGACCACGAGGCCCAGCACGATGCACACGAGGATCGCGACCGTGCTGAAGATGGACGACGACGACTTCTGCTGCTCGGGCGCCACGGCGTCGATGAACTGCTGGGTCGCGCCACCGCCGTTCACGACCGCCATGTGCGGCGTGCGCACGTCCTGGAAGCCTGTGTCTGGGGAGGCCGCAAAGTCGTCCTGCGCGCCAATCGAGCCGCGCGCACCGCCGCCATTACCGCCACCGGCGTTCGTCGTGAAGTTGGTGCGCAGCACGGCCGTGTGCGGCGGCGGGGGCGCGCGGAAGTTGTTGCGCGGCGCGAGGCGCGTGGCCGAGCCGGGCGGTCCCAGCGAGTACGGGCTGGGCGCGCTCGGCGCCGACGACTGGCTCGAGTTGCCGTCGTCCATGTTGAGGTTGTAGAGCACGAAGCCGCCGCCGCTGCCTTCTTTCCGCATCGCTGTTTCGCTGCTTGTTGCGGGACGAGGAAGGAAGAGAATGCGCGAGTGGCCGAGTGACAGACTGGGCTGTTGCTGCTGTTAGCTGAGAGCTGAGAGCTTAATCTGCCTGTTGCGCACGCTCACGCTCGCAGAGAGAAGAGAGTGCAACGGATGCTTCGAAAGAGGCGATCAAATCCCCGTTCGTCTATCTTGACGATCGCACGAGAGAGCGCTTCGGTGCAGTCGCGAGCGAGCCAAGAATAGCAGAGTGGTCTCGGAGAGGAAGAGGTGTGTGTGTGTGTGAATGGATGAGGGCGGATGGTGGTGCTCTCCTCGTGAAAGAAGAGAGAGAGAGAGAGAGAGAGAGCGACGAGGGTTCATCAAGCCAGCGCAGGAAAGACGTTCCGCTCATACAGAGGCAAAGTGAGCATGCCCGCCCAGCTGGTCGAGCTGGTCGAGCTGCGTTAGGTGACGGGCCGGTTCTGTTTTGCCCCTGTTTTTCTTATAAATCTCTGGAAATAATAATCGAAATCCACGCGTTGAGCTCAAAAGTACTGCGAGAGTGAATAAGCTGTCGCCTTTTATATAGATTGAGTGCGGCGTGCAACGAGCAGAGAGCGCTTGTTTGGAGGCAGCCGGCAGCATCTCTGTTTCGCTTGTGGACTGAAAGGCATGTGCATGAGTCCGCGAGCGAGCTCAACACCCTGGCTCGGAACACAGGTCCTCCTCGTCCTCGAGGAAGCTGCTCCAGTTTCCTAGATTTCAGCCTTCTTTCTTTGTCAAGTTTCGGTCAGAAGAGTGTTTTTTGTCAAAGCAAAAAAGGGACCACAGTAGGAAGATAGTTTAGAAAAGACAAAGGGTATAACTCGTAGTCTGCTACCCATTCCGTCTACTTTTGAAAACTAGTACAAGTAAACAGCTCGTTTTCCGAGTTTTCTTTCACTGGTGGTTGATTGGCTTCGTTTCGCCTTGCCATCACGAAAGCTGCATCGGCAATTGGGACGACGGAGCGAGCGCCACCATGAGCCGTCCGGAGCACATCTCACCGCCAGAGGTGCGTCTACGTGCGCCGTCATTACCGGCAACACATCTGCTGTCTTCTGCTGCGTGTGGTGCACTAACTTTTTACTCTCGATGTGTTGTGTGTGTAGCTGTTCTACGATGAGAAAGAAGCGGCCAAGTACAACTCGAGCTCGCGTATCATCAAAGTGCAGGTGCGTGGCGCTTACATGCGAGAGATTGATGTATCCGCTGGTTGCAGCTAGTATCGCACTGACACCGTGATCTGTATGGTCTGGTGCTTTACGCTATTGTCCGCACGAACAGGAAGAGCTGGCGACCCGCGCCATTGAGCTCCTGAACCTGCCGGAGGACCAAGAGCACTTCATCCTCGATGTGGGCTGCGGCAGCGGTCTGAGTGGAGTCGCGCTTGAGCAGGCTGGCCACGCCTGGGTCGGCGTGGACATCAGCAAGGACATGCTCGACATCGCGTCCGAGCGCGACAGCAGTGGCGACGTGTTCCTGCAGGACATGGGCGGCGGTCTGCCGTTCCGCCCCGGTGTCTTTGACGGCTGCATCAGCATTTCCGCGATCCAGTGGCTCTGCTACTCGGACAAGAAGGAGCACACGGCGCGCAAGCGCCTCACGCGCTTCTTCACGTCGCTCTACACGTGCCTCAAGCGCGGCAGTCGCGCCGTGCTGCAGCTCTACCCGGAGACGCCCGAGCAGATGGAGGAGATCTCGGGTTGCGCCATGCGCTGTGGCTTCTCGGGCGGTCTCGTCATCGACTTCCCCAACAGTGCCAAGGCCAAGAAGTTCTACTTGTGTCTCTTCGCGGGCTACGACGCGACGCCAGCGATCCCAAAGGCGCTCGGCACGGGCGAGGACGCCGGCATGACCTCCGAGATCGCCTTCGAGGCGCGCCGCAAGCAGCTTCACGTACGTTCCTGTCTGTGTATTATTGATTTGCTATTGAGGTGCTCAACTGACCAATGTGTGTGTTCTGTTGGCTATGCGATTGGAAAACTTATAGCAACGCCGTGGCAAGGGCCGCGAGCCGGTGAAGGTCAAGGACTGGGTTTTGGCCAAGAAGGAGCGCTACCGCAAGCAGGGCAAGAAGGTCAAGGCCGACAGCAAATTCACCGGCCGACGCCGTCCGTCCAAGTTCTAGAGCGTGCTGCCATTGCATTGGACTGGGCGTATTCAGCAAGAGCGCGACTTTGAAGGGATTTATAGGTATATTACATCATATATATCATGATTTTTGTCTGTTTGCCTTGCCTGTGTTCCATTAAAAAAAGTGGGGTTGCTAAATAGCTCTCGTTGTAGCTCTTCGTGTGCCTCTAGATTCTAATAGCCTGTCGATTCCTACTTGACCGCAGCAGCACCTGCAGTCCCGTCGTCCTTGACGATCTCGCCCTTCTCGTTGATGAGCTCGGGCGCCTGCGGGTTGATATTCAGGCGTCCGATGACGACACAGTCCGGCTCGATCTTGACGGTCTTGGCCGTGATGTTGCCGAAGACCTGCGCCTTGTCGCGCAAAACGAGCTTCTCCACGACGATGTTGCCGATGATCTTGCCGCCCGTCACGTGCACCTCCTTCATGTTCTCCACGGGGCCAGTGAGCACACCCTTGGGGCCGATCACGAGCGAGCCTTTCGAGACGAGCCGACCCTCGAACTCGCCCTCGATGCGCAGCAGGCGCTCGAAGCTCAGCTCGCCTTTCATCTTGACCGCCACGCCGATCGTCGTCTCCGGCTCGGCGTCCACGATCGAGACCTTGGCGCGCGCGACCGGCTGGTGGTAGTTGGGCGTCATCGGCGGCGAGTCGTTGAGCTGCTGAGTGTGGCGCGGCGCGGCCTGGTGGTTCAGACGCCCTCGGCGCGCGGGCGAGATGCTGTACTCCGAGTCCGAGTAGCCGTCGTCCTCGGCGAGCGAGCTGGACGACGGAGGGTTCGCGCGCTTGGGTTTCGGGGGCGGGTTGCGCGGCAGGGCCACGTCTTCCATCTCTTGACGCGAGTTGCTCTCTCTCTCGCGGGCCACGCGTGGAAGCCGAATGGTCGCTATTGTTGTGCAGCTGCGGCAGATCGAGCGCGCGGCTTCAATGTGATGAGCTGCGACTCTCACAGCACAGCATCAGAACAGCCAAAGCCAGCACAGGGAGCGACGAAGTCAGGTCGAGGAGGGCTATTTGTGAAACTCTCTTGTCTCTTTTGCGTGCCATCCGACATTCTCGAGAGCGTGGAGGTGACCGACCCGTCCAGAAATAGACCTCGTTGACTTCTAAGAATAGCTTGTGCGCTATTGTTAGCGCATACGTCATGAGCAGCAACGCGAAAGGGAACCACTCGAATGAAAGGACACGCGGAGCTCGAATATGCAATATGTCAACCCTGTTCTTCCACTTCGATTACCTACCTATTCAGCTGGGTTGGGCTTGGTGGACGGCAGCTTCTCCACGGGCGTCGGCGCGGGCGCGTTGCTAAAGTACGGGTGATTGAGCGCTTCGTGTGCTGTGATGCGCTCGCTCGGGTTGAACTTGAGCAGCTTCGTGAGCAGGTCGAGCGCGTCTTCCGACGCGGCCGAGAAGATCGACGACATGGGCGGCGCCGTGCTCGGCGTGAACTCGACGTAGTTGGGCAGCGACGACATCCCGGGCCAGAGCTCTTCGTTGGGCGTGCCGAGCGCGTGGAAGATCTTGCCGATCTGGTCGAGCTCGTTCATGCCCGTGAGGTACGGCGTGCGCAGCATGAGCTCGGCGAAGATGCAGCCCACGCCCCACATGTCCACCGAGCCGCTGTACTCGCGCGCGCCGAAGAGCAGCTCCGGCGGGCGGTACCAGATTGTGCACACCATGGACGTCATGTTGCGGTTCGGACTGCCGTAGATGCGCGCGAGACCGAAATCCCCAATCTTGACCTGCCCATCGGGCCCAATGAGCAAGTTCTCCGGTTTCAGATCGCGGTGCAGCACGTAGTGGTCGTGGCAGTACGCGATTCCCTCGAGCAGCATCTTCATGTACGCCTTGATGTCGGAGTGCGTGAGCACGATCGCCTTGTCCTTGATCACGTCGTCCAGGTTGCTCGGCAGGATCTCGAACACGACGTTGATCGTGTCGTTGGCCACGAACACGTCGAGCAGCTCCACGACGTTCGGGTGCTTGAGCTCGGTCTGCAGCTTCACTTCGCGCAGCGCCGTGAAGTCCACGCCGTCCTTAAACTTGCCGCGTTTGAACTGCTTGATAGCAACGCGTCTCCCCGTACTCTTCTGCGTCGCCGCGTGCACGATACCGAACGTACCTTCACCGAGCACGTCGCCGCGCTCGTAGCGATCCATGATGTTGCTTCCGCCGCGTCTCCTCCCGGTTTTGCAGAATTGCTCAGAAAATCTCTCGCACACGAAAACCCAATGTGTTTTCTTGTTGAGAATGGAAACTGCTTTTTTGAAGCAAATAAACTGTTTTTGAGGTAATTGCCTTCATCTGCTTTGTTTGGCGGCCAGCATCTTTTTGAGTCAAAGGCAAAGAGAGGAACATGGGGCGAAGCGCGAGTGTCAGCAGCGACGAGAGTGCGCGGCGTGGACGCCACAAGCGCCACAAGAGCGACAAGCCCAAGAAAGAGAAGAAGGCCAAGAAGGAGTCGTCGTCCAGACGCCGCCGCCTTGATCGCAGCGACAGTGAAGCCAGTAGCGATGACGAGCGCTCGAAGCGCAAGCAGCGGAAGCGCGCGGAGAAGATGCTCGCGTCCTTTGGGTACACGAACGACACGAACCCGTTCGGAGACTCGAACCTGAGTCAACCGTTTGTGTGGGGCAAGAAGTATGACGAGGCCGGCGGCAGTGGTGGTGGTAAAGGCAGCAGCAAAGACGGCAAGAAGAAGGCGACCAAGCCGAGCGAGAAGGAGCTCAAGCAGCAGCAGCTGGACCGCATGGAGGAGATCAAGAAGGCCCGCAAGCGCCGCGAGGAGCGCGAGGCCGAGAAAGAAGAGATGGAGCGTCTGAAAAATGAGGAGCTGCGGCTGCGCGACGCCGAGCAGTACGAGGACTGGCAGCAGAAGGAGGAGGATTTCCATTTGAACCAGGCAAAGGTGCGCTCGAAGCTGCGCATCAAGGAGAAGCGCGAGAAGCCCGTGGACCTGCTTGCGAAAAACCTGCTGCTGGTTGCACAGCAGTTGCACAAGGAGGACGAAGTCGACCTGCTGAGCCAGGAAGGAGGGGTGCGCGTGGAGAAGCGCCGGCCGCACGCGATCGTCGAAGTGCTCTCGATGAACGAACTCGAGGAGCTGCGCGAGAACATCACGGCGTACCTGGATCTCGAGGGCGAGCGCGGTGAAAACAAGGAGTTCTGGACGCTCATGATGCTCATCTGTCGCGACCGCATCCGCCGTCTGAAGCGCTCGCAGAGCGAGAGCGGGACGGAGCGCGGCGCGATCCACGACTCGGTCAACGACACGATCACGGACATGCTGCAGGGCAAGAACAAGGCCGAGCTCGACGATCTCAAGAAGGACGTGAGCAAGACAATCGCGAGTGCAGAAACCAGTGCCGGCGTGGACGTCGAGTTCTGGGAGGAGGTGTCGCAGCAGATCGACGTGTACCTGGCGCGCGCGCGGCTCACGGCGCTGCACGAAGATATGCTCGAGAAGCTGCGCGACCTCATCGAGCGGTACGAAACCGCTGGTAGTGCTGGTGGAGCAGCGTATGGTGGGGACGCGCGTGGTGGTAGCGGCGACCGGGACGAGAGTCGCGAGGCGATGCAGATGGAGAGCAACGAGGCCCACAAGGAGCTCGAGGAGTCGGAGGAGAAGATGGGCGTGTCGGAGGAAGTGGCGCTGCCGGACGCCGACGCACTCCCGGCGTGGAGCGAGAAGTACATGCCGCGCAAGCCGCGCTACTTCAACCGCGTCAAGACCGGTTACGACTGGAACAAGTACAACCAGACGCACTACGACCACGACAACCCGCCGCCCAAGGTCGTGCAAGGGTACAAGTTCAATCTCTTTTATCCGGACCTGATCGACAAGGTCACGGCGCCGCGGTTCTTTTTGGAGAAGTCGAGCTCGTCGGACTTCTGCATCATCCGCTTCAGCGCCGGGCCGCCGTACCAGGACATCGCGTTCAAGATCGTGAACCGCGAGTGGGAGTACTCGCACAAGCGCGGCTTCAAGAGCGTCTTCGAGCGCGGCATCTTGCATCTCTACTTCAATTTCAAGCGCCACCGCTACCGCCGCTAAGCGAGGCCAGTCAGTCGATCGCTGCCAGCCATTTCAGTCAAAACCAGCAGCTCAGAAAACACAAGCAAGCCACTCTCAGCCATAAAAAAATCAACCGTTCATTCGTTCATTCATTCATAGGTCATTCGACTCGTTCTCACAACCGAAATGCCACGTAGCTACCTCTAGGTGCTCTAGCAGCCTCTGGGCTGTCTGTCAACGCCTTCCAACCTCTCAGCGTAGACGAACAAGACTACTTGCAGGTGGAGCATGTGACATCGGCGCCGGCGGCCGTGGTGCGGCCCATGTAGCGATGCAGCAGCTTCTGGCGCATGGAGGCCTCAACGCCCTCGCTCTTGAGCGGCACCTGGTAGGCCGCACCGCCGCGCACGGGGTCGATCTTGAACTCGCCGAGCAGCTCGGGGCACTGCTTCACGCCCTCGCCAATGTCCTGGCACTCTTTCAACAAATCGAAGGCGATCGAGGACGACACGACCGAGTCGTGCGCGTAGTCCGGGTGCGCGCGCACGAAGCGGCGCATCCACGTGGCCGCGGTCGGCAGCTCGCCCGTCGCGCGCTTGGCGATCAGGCTCAGGTACGCGTGCACGACCTTGCGCGTGGCGGCGTCGCACTCGATGTAGTCCAGGTACGCGTACACGATCGGGATGAGGCCCGTGAAGTACGCGCCCTTGCCCAGCATGATCTCGGCGATCGTCATGGGCTCACAGCGATCCGGGTCGCCATGCAGGCCACAGCTGTCGCTGCCGGCATCGGCGCAGCAGTCGCCCTGCTCGGGGGGCGCCAGGTGGCACCGAAAGTAGAACTTCTCGTCCACGACGGCGTTCACGCGGTGCGCCGCCTCCATGTTCTCGTTCACGCGCGACAGCGGGATGTACAGGTTCAGGTCGAACGTGAGGATCACGCGCGAGAGCAGCGCGATGAAGACCGAGAACGCCGCGTTCTCAAAGTCCGTGAGCTGGATCTCCATGGACCGGAACTCGGTGCGCCAACCGATGTGCGGCGTCGTGGGCTCCCCCGCAGCCACGAGGCCAGCCGGCGGCGGAGGTTTCCAGCGCACGGTCTGCCAGTTCGTCGACTGGATGTTCTCAAAGTGGTCCGTCTCGCTCGCGTTGTCCAGGTGCAGGCGCTGCTGGTAGATCACGAGCGGGTCGCGGATGAACAGGTGCGAGATGTGCAGCGCCAGCAAACGGTCCACGCCGTTCTGCGTCAGCGTCTCGAAGGACGTCTCGTCGTACGGCACGTCCACATCATTGTACTTGTCCGTGGACGAGTGCGGGTCCTCGCCGTGCTTGTGGTTGCAAATGTACGTCGAGATGCCCTCGTAGCGGGACTTGGGCAGCCGCTTCGAGCCGTTGCCGGCCATCTTGGCGTACTTGGCCTGAGTCGCGGCGTCCGTTGGATACTCCGCCTCGCCCAGCTCCTGCGGCGTGCGGTCGTCCACGGCCGCCGAGATCGTCGCCCAGCGCACGTCCGTGTCCGCAAGGCGACCCTTGAGGATCGGCGTCGCGGCCGTGAGCGCCAGCAGCAGCGGCGAGAGCACGCCAAGGTGGTCGTACAGGTGGCGCGACTCGCCGATGTTCTTGGCCTGGAAAGTCACCTGCAGGCAGCACATGCCCATGCCGAACGCCATGCAGTCCATGTGGATGAAGCCCGGGTACGGCTCGGCCTGCTCCACGGCGTGCGAGCCAATCGAGATCTTGCGGCGCGACGGCAAGGTCGCGACATTATCATCATCCTTGCTGGCGCTCAGCGTAGCCGTGGGCGAAGAGAATCCGCTCTCGCAATCATCATCCGACGACGACGACACGCGCTTGGACTCGTACTGCGGGCGCGACTTCTCGGCGTTCCACGTCGCCTTCTCCTCCTCCAGCATGGCCTTCGTGTACACGTCCTTGAAGAGCGGCACGCGGATGTCCACCTTGCGCGTGCGCCGCTTGCGGATGTTGCGCGTGAGCGTCGCGAAGCGCGGGTGCGGGTTGATCACGGCGTCGCTCACGTAGCTCGACATGGCCACGGGCCCGAGCGGCTCCGTGTGCGGGAACGTGAAGTCCTTCACGCCCATCATCGGGAACGCCGTGACGGTCGGCGCGATCTCGTCTTCGTGCAGCAATTCGAGCAGACGCGCGCGGCGCAGGCGCATGTTGCCTTCCACCTTGCGCAGGTCGCTCGTGAAGCCGCCGTAGGGCACGCTGGGCGTCCCCTCGATCATCCAGGCGCCGTACTCCGGCACCCAGTTGCAGCCGTCGGCGTTCGCGTCGCTGCCCTTGAACTTCTCCTCCTTCTCGCGCAGCTGCGCGAGGATCTCGGCGCCGCGCAGCGAGAGGCGCGCCTGCCGCGTGCGCGCGTCCATCTTGAAGACGCCGTACTCGAGCTCGTCGCCCCACTTGAGCACGTCGCCCTCGATGTCCTTGACGCGGTTGTAGATGTGCAGGAACTGGTCGATGCCGTGCGCGCGCACGTGCTCGAGCCAGTCGAGCGCGTCGTCCCATTCCAAAGGGCTGCCTTCGACGAGCAGGCCCATGGCTTGCGGAAGTGAGTTGCGGAAGTGCGCGGGTTGTCTGCTGTTGCACCGCTGCGCAAGTTGAGCACTGAGCAAACGGTGTGTGGATTGGATGAGAGCGCGCAACCACACTGCTTGCGTCCTTGAGCAACTTGCGTGGGCTGATATATCGAGATAGGCAGGCAGTGAGAAGGCATGAGACAAGGATCGTGGAGCCAATCGAATCGGGGACCGTTTCGAGATCTCTTTTTTATCGAATCGAATGGATATAATCTACTTTTCAGCCAATCAAGGCGAATGCTGATGCGGGTAGGGCTTTTTTGTGTCATTCAATTGATTACGCAAGCAAGGACATAATGGCGATTCATTTCGGATGTTTTATGCTACCACTCGCTATGCATGCTCTCTTTCGGCATACATGGCTTAACGCGCACTGCGCCTGCCGCTCGAAACCGCCAAGCTCACAACAACCGCGTCTTCTGCCTGCGCTCGGACGCGACCACCTTGGTCGTGTCGTGCGCGTTCTTGCTTCAGTGCCACCGCGTGTCGCAACAAGCAGAACTCCATCGATGTGCACGCCATCCTCCAACCTTCGTTGCCATTCAAGACCAAGAAAGCAGCTCGCGAGTGGCAAGAGTGACCATTGAGAGGGGGCGTGGCTGTCTCAATAATAAACAAGGTGGCTGCTATTCTTGGTGGATAAACTGAACGTGGTGCCGTTCTGCATGCTCTGGTCAGAGATCAAACTCTCCAGACCACGTGATCCCACCTCGGATCCGATCCGATGGCACCCCAAAGTGGCTATCGACACAGACTCCGGGTCTGAGAGAGAGATCTCAATCGCACGAGCCTTCGTCTGCTGGCGATCGCTGGTCCGACGCAGGAGGATTGAGAACGCTAATTACCGATGTCCCTCCGGAGGAGTTGGTGTTTTAGACACCCTCGCAAAGGGGGGAGGCGCGACGCGCGCTGGTTTCGTTTTGACTCGGGCATTGAAACGAGTCTTCCTGCTCGAGTATCACTCCACAACAATGCGACTTGGTGTTTGTATGCACGAGACCACGGAATCTGTGTCTCCAGCGTCTGTCGACGGCACCCTGCAGGTGATGAGCTGAGAGGGAACAAACGCCACTTCTGATGAGCCTGATGAGAGAGCATGAGGTTGTTTGGTTCTCTCTGCTTCGGCAGACGCTTCACGCTCACCACTCATTTCTGAGTCACGCAAGGAGATTCGCTCGCTCGAAGTCTCCGATTTCTAAGAAGGAAGGCGACCTCGGCATTGGCAAATGTCCATGGATCTGCTGCGAGCGTTGTATTGGTAAGGTGTGGTTGGCCGACTCTCTTGGGCTGAGGTCGATGGCTCGTCAAAAGGGTGAGACGTGGGCCAAGTTACTGGAGCGCACCAGCAGAATGGAGAAGAGATGAGGCGCGTGTCCACCACTTTCGAGACACAGCCAGTCACGTCTGTGCACGCAGAGGTGCGCCGCCACGTGTTTTCGCCGTGAGTGAAGCAGCGGAACGCAACGCACGCGTTTGTTGTGCGCAATCACCGCCACTGAGCCGTCGCAGCTCTCTCTCGCTCGCTCGCCGCAATCACCCGAGTCGTCCGATGCCCCTCGCTTCAAGAAAGGAAGCGAGGCCTGGCGTTGCAGGTATTCGCTGCTGGTGGCCACAAACGCAGCCAGAGGCCAGCCATACCGGATACTGAAACGAGGTGATGGCCGGGCAGCTATCGATATCACCACCACATGAGCTCATAAACCTCGCGTGACAGATGCACGGAAGACCAAAGGCAGAGTCTCCGCACAAGTCGAAAGGCTATAAAATGCGAAAAACTCGAGACGATCTATATTGGCAAGCAGAAAATATGAAAGTAGGTTGTGTAGAATATTTTCAGGGAAACAGACCTCCAGTGAAAAAGATCAGAGAGGTCGATTTTTCACCCCGAAAGTTCCACAACGGAACGCACACAAAAGTCTACTTTCGGCGCTTGAACTTGGACTTGGACTTGAACGAGCTCGCGGCCTTCTTGGCGTGCTTCTTGAAATTTGTGATCTTCTCCTTGAACTCGAACGGGTTCTTGTCCGAGGCGCCGCCGCGCGCGGCCTTGGGCTTGTGGGTGTCGCCGCCGCCGCCGTTCATGTCGACGTCGAAGCCCGACTTGGGCGCGTGGCTGCTCTTTTGCGAGCGCACCTTCTCGCGCTTGAGGCGCTTGCGCTCGTGCATCTCCGAGATCGACTCCTCGTGGCGCTCCTTGGTGGCCAGCTGGCTCGACTTCTTCGCGTGCTTGGCCGCGGCTGCGACGTGCACCGAGGCAAAGACCTTCTTGCCCTTCTTGTTGTTGCCACCGTCATCGTCCGAGTCCTCGGCATGGGCGTCCGCGAGCATGCGCTCCTCGCGCTCGCGGATCTCAAAGAGGCGGCGCTTCTTGTGGCTCATGAGCTTGAGCTTCTTGGCGCGCGAGAACTCGGTCTCCTCGGGGGCCGTGAGCGCCTGGCGCTCCATGCGGTCCTCCTCGGCGTTCTCGGCCACGCGCTTCTTCTCTTTTTCCGACATGAACCACGTGCGCGCCGGGCGCGACGCGATCTCGTCCTCGTAGCGCACCATGTTGGACGCCTTCATAGCCTCCTTCTCGGCCTCGCGCATGCGCTTCTCGAGCGTCTCCTCGTGCATAATGAGCTTCACGTCGCTCTGCATGCTCTCGATGCGCGCCTTCCACTGCGCGATGACCGGATCCGGCACAGCGCGACTCTTGACGAAGCCGTGGCAGTGGCGCGACACCTGCTTCATGAGCAGACGGCGCGACTCACTCGTGAGCGTGACCGCACGACCGTTACGGCCGGCACGCGCCGTACGCCCCACGCGATGCACGTAGGTCGTGATGTCCTTGGGCATCTCGTAGTTGATCACGGCGTGGACGCCCTTGACATCGATACCACGCGCGGCAACATCGGTACAGAGCAGGATGTCGACCGAGCCGTCGCGGAAGTTCTGCAGTGCCTCAAGACGCTCCTTCTGCTGGAGGTTACCGTGGAGCTCGGCGGCCTTGATCCCCGCGAGCCCGAAAATGATCATCATGCGGTGCGCGTGGATCTTCGTCTCCATGAACACGATCGTGTTCGTGCGGAACGTGCGCGTGCAGAGCGCGAGCAGGATCGCCTCGCGGTCGTCCTCACGGTTCGGACGGATACGCACGAACTCCTGCACGAGGTGCTTGGCCATGTCGAAGAGCGGGTCCGTGCTGATGCGCACGGGACGCTTCATGGACAGACTCACGAGCTGGTCAACCTTGGACGTGAGCGTCGCCGAGAAGAGCATCGTCTGGCGCGCCACGGGGCACATGCGCACGAGCTCCATCACTTCCTCAGTGAAACCGAGCTCGAGCAGGCGATCGGCCTCATCGAGCACCAGGATCTCCAGGTCGTCCATGTGGATGCTCTTGGAGTTGCGCAGGTGGTCGATCATACGGCCGGGCGTACAGATCACCACGTCTGGGCGCAGACGCAGCTCGACCTCCTGGGCCTTGAGCGGCAGACCACCGACCGCGAGCGCGCACGTGATGTCTGTGAAGCGCGAGAGCTGCTCGAGCATCGACTGACACTGCGTGGCCAGCTCACGCACGGGACAGATGATCATCACGCGCGTCGACTGCACGCGGCGCGAGCGGAATTGGAGACGCTCGAGGATCGGCAGCAGGAACGCAGCGGTCTTACCACTACCGGTCTGTGCGCTCGCACAGATGTCCTTGCCCGTGAGCGCGATCGGGATCGCACGCTGCTGGATCGGTGTTGGCTTCTCAAAGCCAATCTGTGTGATCGCGCGCATGATCGGACGCGAGAGCTTGAGGTCCGCGAACGACTCGAACTTGGACTTCGCAAACTCTTCCTTGGCGAACGGGTCCACGTCGAAGAACTCCTCGGCGCGCTTCTTCTCGATCTCGTCGGCCATCTCCTCGCGGGACTTGAGGTCCTTCTTGCCCTCCTTCAGCGCAGACTGCAGGCGCGCTTCTTCCACAACGTCGTCCTCGGCCTCCTCCTCGTCGTCATCCGGTTGCACATACGCGGCACCGTCATCTTCGCTCTCGCCGTCCTTCTCAGATCCGCTCTCGTCGTCCGAGTTGTCGTCGTCACCCTCGACCTCGTTCTCCTCGTCGCTGTCGTTGTCGTCGTCGGCCTTCTTGTCCTTCATCGCGGCCTTGGCAGCCTTCTTCTCCAGCTTCGCCTGCTTCACGGCGTCCTTCTCCTTGCGCAGTTTGGCGATCTTCGTCTGGATCGTCGTGCGCTTCGTGCCCTGGTGCATCGTGGCTTCCAGCGTCTCAATGCGAGAAATCGCCTCTGTAAGTGAGTGACACGATGAGCACACACCACAAGTGTTAGAGTGATTGCATTCGTTGTGCATATCCATGCGATGAGTGGCAGCAATGCACACGTACTGGTGAAGTCCCAGGACGAGCCGGTTGGGCCAGCAAAGCCGTCGGCATCGAACTCAAAGCCCTCGGCGATCACGCTCTCCTTCTTGACCACGCGCGCCTCCTCCTTCACTTGTTTCTATTACAAACACACAAGAATAGCAAGTCAGATACACTGCAAGAGCACGCATGCAATAGAGATACATATGTGCATGCATACCTTGGAGATGATGGCGTCCTTCATGTCGTGGTCTTCATCCTCTTCGTCCGAGCTTTCCTCCACATTGGAGAGCTGTTCATTCATTCATGCATCAAAAAGAGAGTGAGCTCATGCATACACGCAGTCGCACGCGCACCAGCAGCATGCGCACCTCCTCATCGGACGCGATGGTCATCATCAAGTCATCGTCCACGTGCGCTGGCTTGCCCATGGTATCTACAAGCGATCGCCTGCTTCTTCTCGCGAATGGAGCTCTTCGCCACCAAAAGACACGCCAATACGGATGGTTGGGAACGCGCGACGCAGCACTTTCGGCCAATCACACTGCTATCATTTACTTTACCGAATGTAATTGGGTGAATATGTATTTATTGATTTACAGTTTGTTTTTACCAATCGAGCAGTATTGACATAGCAATAATCGCTTTGATTTGCTAAAACTACCATATTGTGATACTCGACTCTGATTGGCTGATAGCCCATCGAATGCTGGTTGAACTTTTGCCTGTTTCCATCAACAGACAGACAGACGCCGCTGGCTTCCGCACTGGAAAAAAAGAGCACGGCACTCGCGAAAATGGACCCGCGAAGCCACGCCCGTGCGTTTAACAACCGCATCTCTCTGCCTGTATATGAGCCTGCTGCGTGTGGTGGATGCTCACTGTTGTGTACGTGTGTCTGTGTGCAAACTGCAGGATTCCCGAACGACATGCAGGTGCGGCTGCAGCGGCAGGAGCTGGAGCAGCAGCGCCGCGTCGAGCAGCTCGAGCAGGCGCGGCAGTTGAACCAGATCTCGCCAGGTAGCGTGCGCTGCGTTATGTTGTCTTTGTGTGTGTTGGCGTATACTAAAGTCTTCTACGCTGCTGCTGCGACCGTATTGTGTGCATGCGTGCGAATGAGTAGATGACTACAACAAGCAGGTATGGTGCTGCGTGCTCTCATTTCATAGGCAATGCGATGTGGATAGCTCTTCAGATGCTGCGTGGTGCTGCGCTTATCATCGCGTATTGTGATGTATGTAGTTGCATCTGATGTCGTTCTCGTACCTCGCGAACATCATGGCCATGCGAGAGCGGAAGCGCCAGAACGTGCCCGCTTATCACCAGTGAGTTGCTCTTCTTGCATCTCTTCGAGGCTCAAACGTGTCGCTATCGCTGACGTTGCGTGTGTTGCGTCGCTGTTCTTTGTGTGACCGTAGGCGCAGCATGTACTAGAATTGAATTTGCTCGCGTACTGCACGGCCGAGACGCGCATCCAAGGCGACGGCGGGCTCACACCAAGCTCGTCACTTCCTTTTCCAAGCCACATTCCGTCGTGCCGCAAATTGTACCACTAGCTCCTATTATTCGTTTTATCCAATCAACAGCAGTTTCAGATATTATTTGGCGAATCAAATGCGCTCTTGCCAGGCAAAATCCATGTGGGCCACATCGTTTGTAGTGACCCTTGCGCAGCCGCCGATCTGAGCCTGGAAATGGAGCAACAGCAGCAGGAATGGCGCCGTCGAGCGGGGCGACGACTCGCTGCTGACGCCGGAAGTGCAGGCGGTGGCGGTCCTCTGCACGCTAGTGCGAGTGGTGGTGCACCAGTCAACTCGGGCCACACCGTCTCGTCCTCAGGCAAGGTTGTCCGCAAGAGCGCCGCCGCGCAGAGCACCAACAGCAATGCAAAGCCCAGCGCATCGGCGCCGATCCCTCCGTCGCGATGGAAGGAGCTGCGGCAACCTGTGCGCGTCAAGGCCACGATGGACACTGCAGAGCGAAGAATGATTGACGCGCGGATCGCGGATTTATGCGAAG
Source organism: Globisporangium polare (assembly GCA_023333845.1). NCBI lineage: Eukaryota > Oomycota > Peronosporomycetes > Pythiales > Pythiaceae > Globisporangium > Globisporangium polare. The sequence continues at coordinate 31,937 of JAASFQ010000002.1, read as the reverse complement.
AGGATCGCGAAAAGGTCGCCAAGCTCATCCGACGCATCGTCGAGGTACAAATGATCACAGTGAGCTACTCTTTGTTGAAGTGGTGCTGAAGTCTGAGTTGTGTACTGGCATGCACGATAGATAGGGACGCTGCAAGAAGAAGCCGAGGCGGAGTTCAGTCACCATCGCAGCGTGTACGAAGCCGAGATCAGAGAATTGCGGGAGCAGGTGAAGCGCGATGCCAACGAGCTCGAGGATCTGAGCGACAAGCTCAAGGCGACGCTGCTCAAGCTCCGTGACTATCAGGAGCGCGTGCTCGTGCTAGAAGAGAGCAACGACATGGAAGCTCGGCAGCGACTGGAGAGCGATCAGACGATGGATCTGCTCAAGGTGAGCCATGCCTTGTGCATGCGCAGGTAAACTTAGCTTGGGAGACTAACAGCGTTAATTGCTGCTAGCTGGAGGTCGAGAAGCTGCGGAAGCTGGTGCGGAAGCAGAAAGAGGAAATGGACGCGAGAGACCAAGAGGAGCACAGGCAGTTCAAACAGGAACTCGAGCATTTGCAACAGCAGTTGAGGGACGCGCAGGAGGAGCTGCTTCACGAGCGACGCGACCGCATCCAGGAAAAGCAGCGAGAGCTGGACGAGAGGCTGACGAGGTCAATGGCGAATGTGTCAATAGCAGCATCGAGGAGCTCTTCGCTAATCAAGGGGAGCAATGGAGAGACACCGACGCCAATGCTTCCACAGCTGGACATATCGTCTTTCCTGAATACGTCCATTGAGCTCCCGGAGAAGATCAAAGAGATCATGGACGAGTGGAAGCAGCGTATGGAGGACGCCATCGCAGGAACAATGAAGTGCATTTCCGACCAGTCGAGAAGAGCTCGTGGCTCGGAGGCTGAGGCTGCTGACCAGCGAGCTGAGGGCTCGCATGAGAACAGTGGGCGAGATGAAGACGTGGATGCAAGCAGTGAATACGATGAAGAAGAAGCTGGTGACGACGCGCCAGCGCTCCAACACGAGCGAAGCTCTCACTCCCACCGTTCTAAGCGGCGAAGCTCGCACTCCATTCGACACAGCAAGAAACTGCAGCTTGGTTCTGTTCCGAACGTAAACCGGGTGCCGTTTGACAGGTATCTGGGCATCGAGTCTGAAGCTGGGTCGGAGGCTGAAAACAGTCGTGATGAAGGTATCGGAGGCCGTCGAGACGCGTCCTATAGCGAAGACGATGACGAAGAAGAAGTGCATGTTGATCGGAGAAGAAATGACGAGCGGCGTAATGGAAGAGAGCGGACACGTGGAAGGATGGGTCATCACCACAGTGCACATCACGCACTGGCAGAATCATCCAGCAGGGAGAACCCGCCGCAAGGGCATCACCATCGAAGAAAGACGCGCGATGGTGGTGATTTGTACGATGAGGAAGACGAGGCGCGTCATATATCAGAGCATGCGCGACGTTCTGTCGGAGATGGCCGTGGTCGTGACGGTGGTCGTCGAAGTGAGAATGGATCTCACCGTCGAGACGGCGACGATTCCGATATCGCGCTAGTGGGTTCGATCAACAGCCAGTCCTTCGCGCTCGTCGGCGGCTTTGCTGAAAATGGCCGCAGAGCGGGTGTCAACGCGAGCTTCAGCAGTCTGTACGAGACATCGCTCTTCGAATTTGTCGATGCGATGGACGGAGCAGCGGCTTCCAGGCACGAGGCTATCCAACCACAACCTTCCCCAACTCGTCGGTTCGATTCTTCCAGTCAACCGTCAAGGGCCAACCAGTTTAGTATGCGCTCCGACGAAGCGCAGAATGGAAATGGCGTGGCGAGCGACACTTCGCCATCCACAAGACTCCAGCGCCTGGTGCAGGGAATGGAATCCCGAGAGCGGAAACTCGCTCGCCTCGGTGCTCCCAGCAACCTGGGTATTCGCACCACGGACGAGCAGCAGTATGCCGCGCAGGTGCCAGCTATTGACGGGTCTCAGGATGCGAGAGATGACGACTTTGACATCATCTTCAACGAAGTCAAGGACATCTACGAGAAGGAGCTTTTCGAATCCCGCCAGCAGCGAGCAAGTGGAGCAGCAGCCTGGGCATCAAATGGTGAGGCTATGTCAGTCAGTCCCCACGACCTCAGATTTTCAGGCCACGGTGATAGCGGAGCTCCTGTTGGACCTCCGCTCTCGCCACAAGACCTCTCCGTTCGCGAAGCGATCGAGAAGGAAATGGCCGAGCTGCTGCAGGACGATGCCTTCCAGCAGCTTCTGCATTAGCTTGGGTATTCGAGGTGTGGACCGTGAGCGCCAAACTGGAAGCAAAAGGCACGTACGATGTATTGTCTCTGTTAAGTTAAAGAAGAGTTGAGGCTCCTGAGCTTCGCTGTAGATTCTGCATCGCGCGCGCTTCTGTTCTTTTCTGTGTGCTGCTACGCGACCAAGCCGAGATCCATTCACCAGTGGACCGAAAAAGACTTATATAAAAACTTCGGGCTGCCACCCACCAAGCAACTCACGTGTGGTCGAACGCTCGTTCGTGCTGGTTCATGGCTTCCCCTCCGACAACGAGTGGTACAAAGGCGCTTCGTATGTACACGCTGCTGCTGGGGGCTTACAACTCGTACGAGCCGCGAGCCGACTCGTCTTCGTAGTCCGGGAAGTCCTTTGCGCTATTCAAGTCACTCGAGCCGCTGATCTGGCTCGACTGATCGTCGACGTAGCCGACGTCGTAGCTGTTGCGGCCGCTGTTCAGCGAGTCGCCGTCGTGGGACTCCTTCGCGCTCAAGTAGGAGTCGTTCTCCTTCACGTCCATCGCACTCATCCACAAGTTCGCTGCGTTGTCGGCAACCGGTTCGTCGTGATGGCCAGAAGAGTTGCGGCGAGGCTGCTGGTTGTTGATCGAGCCTGGAGACGTGGTCACATCGTAGAACTGAGAGTAGGCGACGCCGGCGGCGACCGCGCCCGCAGGCGGAGTGTCCGTCGCAAGCTCCTGGCTTCGAGCTGGTGCATTCCCTCGTGCAGCAGCGTTGTTCCCAGCAAACCCTGGCGGGTTTCCTCCGTAAGCCTGAGCTCCGCTGTATCCCTTGTCCATCGAGAGTTCGAATGGAGACAGCGGGTCATCATCGTTGTCGCGCTTGCGGCGGATCAACGCCATGGTCACGAACGCGAGGACCACGATACCGGCGATGATTCCGCCGACGATCCCAGCGATCGTTCCGGTGCTCATCTTGGAGTCGGTTTTCGTGTTGGTGTCCGCCGAAGTGGGAGTTGGAGCTGTAGGTAGGTGCAAAACAAGAAATCATGAATTAGCACCGCAATCACCTTGCCCCCCTTGCCGCGTTCGATCGCAAATACCTGGAGTTTTCGTGGACGGCTTGAGCGATCCACTGACCGACGAGCTCGACGAAGTGTCGGACTTGCCGGAGCTCGGTGCGACCGTCGCAGTGGTGGTGTCCGTGGTAGTGGAAGGCGTCGTCGTGGGCGTGGCGGTAGGAGCCGTCGTGGCAGGCGCTGGGGTCTTCGTACCGGATCCAGAGCCAGTGGCTGGCGTTGAGGTCGGAGTCGGCGATGGCGTCGCCGTCGAAGGGGCTGGCGTCTGTGGCGATGGGGTCGCAGGGGTCGGGGTGGCCGGTGTAGACGTCGCAGGCGCTGGAGTCGCCGGTGTTGGGGTGGCCGGTGCTGGCGTCGCAGGCGTCGGAGTGGCTGGCGCTGGAGTCACCGGCGCGGGGGTCGTGCCGGTGCCACTACCCGCCATGAAATGGAGACGGCGCAAGTTGGGCGTGGTCACGACCTCCGCCTCGTTCTCCTGGATCTCGGCGACGAAACCCGTCTCGTCGGGGAAACCTGCTTCGCCTGCATGTGTTTCAGCAACCAGCAAGCAAAATAGTAATCGTCAGCACACGTCGAACATCACAACAACAACAGCAAAACAAACACACACATGAAGCGCGACAGCTGTGACGCTATTCAAGCGAGGAAGACGTACCCTGCGCGACGGCGGCGAGCGCGGCGCACGCGAATAGCACGATCGTGAGCAGCTTCATGGCGAGTGTCGTGGATGAAGAGAGCGAGCGGGGGTTGGTAGACGGAAGGCGGGCGCGTGAGAAGAGCTGCTTCCACCCTTGCTGTTGGGAGAAAAGAACTGGTCGCGCGCGGAACCTCCGAATAAAAAGGAAAAATAAGGTCGCTCAGGACGGGGAGAGGAAACTTGCGGTTGCAAGCCCTCTTTAACGTGATACCGGCGAGTGGGAAGGAGTATCGGCTTGGAGAGGAGAGGGTGAGCGAGCTGACTCCCTTCGGGTGAAGAACGTAACCGCCGGCTTGTTTATGTCCGCAGGAAGGGTGGAAACAAATCAGCTGACTCGAAAACCGGCGGACCGATGTCCTTCGTGACAGATCCATTTTGAGCTTCGTCACTTGAAGTCTGTAAGCGACAGCTGGAAAGTGTCACGAAGGATATATATCGAGGGTGGAGTCTGTTGACCTCCTGTTTCAGTGGGGCAAAGCGAGTTTGAGCCCAGCCGCTGCGAGAGAACGCGGTGACACGAAAACCGGGATGACGCGAGCCAGCCTTCACTTGCACTCGCCAGCCGAGAGACAACACGAGCGAGCATGTCTCTCACTTTGCAAGATCCGACATCCACCAATACTTCCGGCCCGGAACTGCTATTGGCTGCGGCCCGACATGCGCGAGCGCTTGACTTGCGAGAGACAACATGATGTCCCATCGAGCCAAGGCAACACAATGCGCGCAAAGCTTGGTGGAAAGCAAAGAGTGAGGCATCCGTAGAAAATGGTTCAGAATCCATCGTGCGCCAGACAGCTACGAATCGGCGCGAGGCGATCTTTGGGGGCCGTCATGCTGCTCCACGTCCTGAACTGAACGTTGGCTTAATCGCCAACGTCAGGCTGGATCTGCCTGTCCTGGATTGACCTGCGGCCATTGGCGCCTGACGGGTCAAGCTCACGATTCTCGTCCGTTGATTCGTGTATCTATCTGTCAAGCGTTCATTGACTTGATGTATCTATCTGTCAAGTGTGCATGTGCGTGAGGGAACCTCATGGACGGCATGATTTGCACCACGAAAAGGCGCGTGCGGTGCATGACGATCACAGCCACCAGCTCTCTTCTTTTCCTCGAATGCGCTCCCGCTTTCGCCTGAAGATGGAAGCAGCGATTCGAGTTCGTGTGGCCTCGTCTTGTGGGCTCTCCATGTTACTCACGTGCTCGTCCGATTGTTGCAAAAAGTGTTTGGATGGAAGCACGCAAATTGAGTGCAGAAGGTGTGAAAACGAGAGAGTTTGGTGGCGATCTTGCTGGCCACCAATCGCTCAGGGAGACGCGCACACATTGCGAAGCGATGCGAGACTTCCGGGTCTTGGAAGCTTGCAAAGTCCATCGATGCTGCTTGTGTCGCTCGGTTGTCGTCCGCGCTTTCGAAAGAAGTATCGAAAGGCGAGCCGCAGACCACTCTTCGTTGTCGTCTGATCCAGCCTTCGCACCCATTGTTTTTGCAGTTTTTACTCGAAAGAGTGCTATCTTTGAGATAAATAAGAGAAGGATGCCTACTTAAATATGTTGATCAGCAAAAGGCTGCTTTTCTGGAATGTAATAAAGCTATAGGCCACTTTAGGCAATATGGAAAAAGCGAGGTACTTGTATTTAGAGCGGATACGGTGCATCGTCCGTTTGGCTCGGCACCAGTTTGCGCAATGATGGGGCCATGAGATTATTCCTCTCGACTCCAAGCAACAAACTGCACGCGCTTGGCCGCCGGAATCGCCACAGCCGCTGCGTCTGCATTTCCGTACCAAGCCACCACACAGACAGCGCTTCGCCTCTTCACCTGCAAGAGCGCTATCATGCTGCGCCGCCGCTTCTCTGTGCTGGCGAAGGCACCCAAGTGGGTGCGTCCAGGGTCCCACGACTACCTCAAGGACATCATCGAGAGCCGCGTGTACGACGTCGCGGTGCAGACGCCGCTCCAGCACGCGCCGTCGCTCTCCAGCGCACTGCCAGGGAACTGCAGCCTGTACTTGAAGCGGGAGGTATGCATATGCAGCTTTGTGCCTTTTTTGTGAGCACTGCCATGCTTTTGCCTTCCTACATGCTGATGCTGAATGTGACACCATTTGTGCTGCGCTCAGGACATGCAACCCACGTTCTCGTTCAACATCCGCGGCGCGCATAACAAGATCGCGAACTTGACGCCACTGCAGAAAAAGAACGGGATCGTCGCCATCGCTGCTGGCAACCACTTGCAGGTATGCACGAGTAGTGACTGACTGCAATTGCGACAGTGTTGAAAGATCTAGATGCGATGATGGTCTGGGTGTTGCCTTCTGTTCGTGAGCAGGGTGTGGCATACTCGGCTGCCAAGCTAGGCGTTGATGCAGTCATTGTGGCACCACTGGGCACGCTGCAAAATCAAGTACGTGTGCGATCGCTACCTAATGTGGTCGTCGAACGAGCCGCAGCTGATGCGTGTGTTTCTCGTATATGTGTGATCGTGGCAGCAAGTATCCCACTCCACCAGGTGCCAAGTGAAGATCATCGAGCACGGCAACGATTTCGATGCGTCGCTGAAAGAAGCGTACCGCATTGCGCAGACGGAAGGTCGGTCGCTCGTACACCCGTACGACGACCCTCTGGTCATTGCCGGCAACGGCACTGTCGGCATGGAGATACTGAAGGAGGTAGGTCATCAACAATGCAAAGATATACACGAAAGTCGTTTATGCAAGTTGCTAACTGACAACTCTCTGTGCGATAGACGTCGGGGCACTGGCCGAATGCAATTTTCGTGCCTGTGGGCGGCGGTGGGTTGATCTCCGGACTCGCTGCGTTCGTCAAGGACGTCGCGCCGTCAGTCAAGATCATCGGTGTCGAGACCGAAGGCGCGAACCTGCTCCAGGAATCCCTGAAGAGAGGCGAGCGCGTCACGTTTTCCAATGTGAACCGTTTCACTGAGGAAGTCGGCATCAAGTCGATCGGCGAAGAGAACTTCCGCCTATGCAAGGACCTTGTCGACGACGTGGTCACCGTCACGACCGACGAGATCTGCGCCGCGATCAAGGACGTGTTTGGCGACACGCGGTTGCTGATGGAGCCCACTGGTGCGATCAGTGTGGCCGGTGTGAAGAAGTACGCGCATATGCACAATGCGAAGAACGAGAAATACGTCGCAGTGCTCGCCGCAGCGAACATGGACTTTGATCGCCTGCGTTTCGTCACAGAGAGGTACGTAATGGAGCTTGACGGTGTGGAACGGAAGCTATACTAGACTGATTGATTGGTTCGCCTGACTATTCAATGCGTTATTGTAGATCGGACGACCGCGAGCGCTTCATGTCGGTCAACATCCCGGAGCTGCAAGGCAGCTTCCAGCGTCTCTACAATGTGATCTGTCCGTACCAGCCTTCTGTGGCGGGGTTCTGCTGGCTATATGCGCAGGTTGCTTACATTCTTGTTGTTGTGTGCAGATCCTCGAAATGTGACCGAGTTCACGTACCGCATGAGCTCGCAGAAGGACGAGATGGCCCGCATCTGCATGAGCATCCAGACGAAGTCCAAGGACGAGTTTGTCGAGGTTGTCAACTCGATCAACGCGCAGGACGGCATGCACGCGACGGATCTGGCGGACAACGAGCTGGCAAAGTCGCATTTGCGCCACCTGGCAGGAGGACGCGCTGATGATGTACGTACAGAAGGAGCCTGGTGGTTGCTCTTGCTGTAGTTGTGCGGACGTCTCACACTTGTAAATGCACGTGAATTGATGAGCAGGTCCCAAACGAGCGCCTCTTCCGACTAGAATTCCCAGAGCGTCCTGGCGCGCTGAAAGATTTCCTGGACACCCTTGGGTACGTCCATCATCTCTGTGAGGAACAGCTATTCTGAGAACAGTACTCACATGTGGTGTCCTTGTTTGACGATCACAGTGACGCATCGAATGTGCAGTGGAACGTGAGCCTGTTCCACTACCGCAACCACGGCGCAGACATCGGGCGCGTGCTCGTGGCGTTCCAGGTTCCAGCGAATGAGGACGCGGCGTTCTCGGACTTCTTGCAGCGCGTGGGCTTTCGCTTCGTCGAAGAGACCTCGAACCCAGCGTACACGCAGTTCCTCATGTGAACACAGCAGACCTCACACTGTGTGCACCTTCGAGGCCAGTCCGATCTTGCACCCAAAAAGTATCTTCAGTTGAAATACCGGCTTGAAAATACCGATATGTATCATGCCAACCATCCGGTCATTTATGTTTTCTCAGAAAGATATTTTCTCGAAAGCTAAAAAGATGCCCAATAGAAATGCAGATGTGCTTTTTATTCTCGATCTTTTCGAAAAGAATCCTGCAAGCGTGCAATACATACCGGGTTCGAGAACCGGTATCAGCTCCTTCCCTGACGGAAAGGGGGAAACAGAGAAAGCGGCGGCATCCGCGAAAGAAGAAGGCGTCGCGCAAGCACACAGCAGCGGAAGGAAACGCTGCCTGCTGCGTCAACTCTCGGTCATCGGAACCCGCACACGGAGCGAGCGAGCGTGAGTGACGCCATCCGTCTCTCTGTGTCCGTCCAAAAGGCCACATTTCTGGCGGTGACGTGATTCGCGCAGAGCTGTAAACGAACGAGGAAGTGAAGAAGAAACAACAGAAACAGGAAGAAACACACACAGGAGCGCGCGATGCAAGCTGCAGAGGGCGAAGGAGGAGGCAGCGGCGGTGGCGGCAGTAACAGTCGACCGCCGCCTCGTGCGGCGTCGAACGCCGACGAAAGAAAGCTCATCGATGTGCTGACTGCAGCGCCCACGGCCGCGCGCCTCGTGACGCTGTTGAAGTGCGTGAAAGGCTGGCAGAGCGAAGCGCAGGCCAACTTGCGCAACTGGACTGCGGTGCTCGAGCGACTACAGCAGGTGCTCCAGAAGGCGCGTGAGACGTGTCCGCGCATTCTGGTGATCTCGTATGACGCAGCGAAAGCCGATCCGACCACGACTGTGAGTGCTGGTGATGAAGACACTGGCAAGGTTGAACTTGGAGTTGAAGCTGATGCCAAGGTTGAACAAGAGGAGACGGAGAAAGTCTACGAAGTATTGCGATTCACTGCGCTGCTGCTGCAGAATGCGTCCAACAAACACGTGTACAAGTCGTTCGAGGTGGGTTACTATTGCCTGCATTGTGCATGTGGGCTGTGTATAAATTGTTGGTTTTCTCACATGTGACGCGTGTGCTGTGCATTGTCATTCGCATCGAACAGGACGTGGCAGCTTTTATGGGCGCAAGAAACGATCAAATCGTGTTTGAAGCCACGCGAGTCGTCGCGATGCTGTCGCTGCCCCCACAAACGCACCGCCATGCAGTTGATCCCACGACTTTTGCAGAGACGCCGCTCTCGCGCAGCAATGCGCTGCGTCGGAGATTGCTCACGGTTGCGCAAGGACGAGGAATCGCCAACAGCAGTCTCGAGATCGTGGATTTCCTGTACCCGCCGTCTGAAGAGTCGCGCGAGCAGTCTACGTTTCAGTTTTACAGATCGCACGCCGAAGAGGAAAAGTCCGAAGATGATGAAGATTCACGATTCGTCACGATTACGATTCCGGAGGTTGAAGCGAGCAGAAACGCGGAGGACAGCGATCGCCCAGAAGCTTTGCATTGCGAGGCTGCATACGCGGCAGCAAATGTGTTCGAGAAGCTGGTGAAGCAGTACAACGTCCCTTCGAAGCTGTTTTTCCAGCTGTTCACGAAGATTCGAGGCCTGTATGCGACGCGATCCAAGTTGTCCCGGGAAACCATCGTGGTGGAGCGCTTGTACGCGAATTTGGCTCTCTTCCACGCATTTAGCGAGTCGTGGGACGTCGCCAGCTACATCGAGCTGAATCCAGAGCTCACTCGCGCGATCACAGAGCTGGTTCGTGTGGAGCTGTACAGCAAGATTCCTATCCGCGTCCGCGTGGTGGCTCTGCAAGTGCTGACTGCGTTGGTCCACGATCGTGTTGGTCGAAGCGGCGGCGTCGGTGTGCTTGGTCGACAATCAAACGTGCTGACGGCGCTTGGTGTAGTCAAGGGTACGCCTCATGGTGTGTTCCCGTCGCTTGTCCGATTCTGCATGACCGAGTTTGGAAACGTCACAGCAGTGACAAGCCGCACAAGCCCAACAGCAGCTGCTGTGTCCAGCGCTAGCGCGAGCGCAGGTGCTGCTCATCAGCAAGTATCGTCGGAGTCGGACAATGATATGGACATGAGCTTGGCTGTTGCCTTCGTTCATGCAACGACGGATCTCCTTTCTCCACACGAAGCCGAAGTCGTAGGTGGTGCAGCCTTTCGCAATATCAGCTCAAGTGCGTCGGACACGAAACTGTCGTGGATCGAGGCTGTGCTTGGTCTCCTTTCCGTTGTGGTCGGCATCCAGCTCGGGGCTGCGGTGCTAACGGAGAATGGCGTCATTCCTGCTCTCCTGCACGCCATCACAGTGCCGTCTACAAGTCCGCTTCACTCTGTCGTCACGACGCAATGCATCCAGGCGCTGGAGACAACGGTGAGCAACCACACTCCGGCAGCTGCGTTGTACCGAGATTTGAACGGGGTCGGAATTCTGATCGATCGGCTGCTACTCGAGAGTTCAAGCGTGTCAACGGTTCAAGTCTCAGCTGCGCTTCCTGAGACGAAAGTGGTGTTGCTGGTTGCGCTGCTTGTCACGCTCTCCGTGTCGTTCCACTCACAGGGTGTGATGAGTGCTGGAGCTACAAGTCGTGTTATCCGCGAAGGAAGCGTGCTGAGCAAGATGCTGGTGAAGATCCTTGGTCACGTGGACATTTTCGGGCCTGTGCTGTTCGCACAAGCGGCAATCCTGGTGTCCGACATCATCAACAATGACCCGAGCTGTGTGAACCACGTTCATTCTGGCGGAATTGCAGACGCGTTTCTCAAGACGCTCACGCGCTGGGACGTGAAAGATTTGTATCCAGCGAAGATGATCTTGCCGCCGTGCTCGGAGCTGATCATGTCGATCCCGTCAGTGCTCAACGCGCTGAGTCTCACGTCGACTCATGCTGAAAAGGTGGCGAAGTATGAACCGCTTCTTCACTTGATGGACATCTTCGCGTTGCCTGCATACGCTAACGACGACGCGACGGATTGTTTCCAGTCCGATGTTGCATCAGTCGTGGGCGGCGGCATCTTCGAGTTGATCCGTCATCTTAACAGCTTCCAGAATGCTGCGATCCAAGCCTGCATCCACGCGATCAAGAAAGTGATCCGCTTTGGAGAAGAGCGTGCTGTAAGTGCTGCAGGGTCTCCACTGAACGAAGAGCAGCGAAGCAGCTACTCTACTTTTCTGCGGATGGCAACCCACATTGCTGACGTGCTGGAACCCATTCTCTCGAAGTCCGAGTACGCCGACACATTTGCCGACCAAGGAGGAGTTGTCTTGCTGTTCAAGATGTACCGACTGACTCTGCCAACGACAACGTCGTTCCTGTCCAGCGCCTTGTCTACCGCTCAAGAAACCAGCGCCTCTGCAGCAAGTCGCATGAGCCACCACGCAGCAGCGCAATCGATTACGCTTGCTCTGCGATCCTACGCAGCGCAGCAACCCACCGTGATGCTGACTGCACTTGTCAAAGAAATGAGCAAGCAGCTTGATGGACTTCAGGCAGCTCGAGCAGTCATCGGCCTTCCTTGGTATCTCAGCGAAAGTGGAGAAGGCGCCGAAGGTGTCCTGTGCTCGCTTCCTGACGTCGAGCTCGCTGAGCTTTTTGGCGAGAAACTCGGCACAAGCACCAACGCTGCTAAGCTTGCCTCCGTTGGCGAGTACTTGCGAGTGTTGGCGACAGTCGAATGGCTGAGTGCGCTGCTAGTGTGGACGCTCCAGACTGCTCAGAGTCATCTCCAGAGTCGTCGCTGGTTCGCTGAATTCTCCTCGAAGGTGACCCAGCAAGTTATCTCGCGACTGTTTGGTGTTGACCGCTCTGTGCAGTTTGAACGGGCGAGTTTGGCTGCGCTGCACAAGAAAAAGCATACAGAAGTGCCGTCTGAGCCGATGGAGATCGTCGAAGAAGAGAAGAATTCCGACTCGGTGACCAAGAAAAGCAGCCATTTGAACGGATTGTGGAAAGTGGGTTCGCTGCTCTTGCTGCGATTCACGATCGTCATGCGGAGTCTCTTGACTGCTTTCGGGAAGGCATTTCTGGCAGCCCCGCTGCAGCACCGCCGAGGAGACGACACGGTGATTCCACTAGCCCCACATGCGGCGACGCTCGCGTCGACTGTGGCTCAAGTCTTGGAAGGACATTTGTTTTACATCGTCGCCGAGTCCCGCGCGAAGCAGATTGACGACTTTGTCCAGCAGTACTACTTGACCTTCCTTTTGGAAACGATTGTGAACGTGGTGTTCGAAGGCAAGAAGAAGCAAACGAACACGTTGCTGCTGGTGAAGCTGCTGAAGCCGCTCAAGCGCGTTGCCGAAGTCAAGTCGAGTCGCAGTCAATCCGAGCTTCCTGACGACGTCGAGATGGTTCACGACGCATCTATGACTCAAGAATGCCGTGGCGCTCTGGAGAATCCGTCGACAGATGGTGCCTGCTTGATGCAAGTTATCCTGAATGTCGTGGAGCAATTCTTCAACGGTTGCTTAAATCGCCAAGCTGCATCATCAACGCCGTCAAGAATGGACATGACATCTTTCCGAATTGCTGCAGTCGCGTTGAGGAGGTTTTCAGATCTGGAGAGCATTTCAGCGTCGCCTCTCACAACAGCTCTCGTCGCAAACGAAGACTCGAGCGATTCGATCGACTTGGACGACAGTCCATTTGAGTCGCGAGTACTCATGGTCCAGCTGCACGAACTCTGCGTCAAGGTGCTGCTTTCGATCTGGTGCAATTCGGAGTTTGCTGCTCTTCCTGTGGATGGCTGCATCTCTGAAATCCTGCCGATCACCGTCACCATTCTGAAAAACCGCTTGGATCAAGCAGATGCTTCGTTGCCTGGTTTGACAAGTGGAGCTTCAGATGGTGACTTTGAGTTCCTGCCAGGTATTCGCAGACAAGGACTCGGCTTTGGACGCGGACGCGGTGGAAGTGGCTTCGACGACGAGTCCAATGCGCTTCGAAACGCTCTGTTTGGTGGTGCAACTCGACGTCCTGGAGGCCGTCACACGTTTGTTCCAGACTCCAACATCGTCGATAGCCTTACTGCGATGGGGTTCCCTCGACCACGCGTTGAGCGTGCGCTTCGCAGAATTCAGATCAACGATGTCGAGCTGGCGATGGAGTGGATTCTTTCGCATCCAGACGAAGAGGGTCAAGATGAGGAGAGGTCGCAAGGGGACGATGAAGAGCACGACGACTCGAGCGCAGCCGCTGGCGAGACACTGGATACTGACCCAGATGGAGAAGAGTCGAAAGAAAAGAAGCGTGAAACCGTTCTCTTTGAGTCGTACTCCAAGCTCCGCGATGCGTTCGAAGAGGGTTGCTTTCGAATTCTGAAGACCCATTCTAAAGCGTCACTTGCAGGTGCTCGAGCAGCGTCATCTGCAGAGGGCCCAGACAACGGTGTGTACCCACAACAGCAGTTGGTGAAGGCGGTCGCTGAGTATTTTGCGACGATGTGCGATCGATCGGCTGAAGAGCAGGAGCTGGTGGTTAGTCGTGTCAACGCAGCGATTCTCAAGTTCTTCGCTCCAGTTGGCAGCGCCGTGACGGAGTTTGATGACCACTTCTACACGATGGCGACGCATTTGCTTGCCTTGATCTTGCAGTTGCATCCTGGCTCGAGAGAAGTGTTGCAGCGCCAAAAGCCCTGCTGCGTCGAGATCTTGCTGGACTCGGTATCCCAGATGGCGGCAAAAGCACTGGAAAGCAGAGCTGATCTTCAGGCGTCGTGTGCTCCAGTGCTGCTCATCATGGATGCTTTGGGTGCTGGAGGGGACAAGAGTTCAGTGAAAACCAGCTCGGCTGAAGCTTTGCTAGAAGCTGCTTTGGCCGAAGCCAAATCCACTGAAGGCGCCGACTCGAAGAGTGACGTGAAAGGAAATCAGGCGCTGCCGGCGAATTTCTCGCAGCGGCTGGTGGAGGTGTGTTTGCAGCTCTTGGCGGTCCTTGGACGCGAAGAGCAAGCTGGTTCACCGCTCTCGCACCAGGACCTCTATGCAACGGCGGCGCATGCGGTACTGCAACTGCTGACTCGTGTGACATTGGACTACGAGATTGCAAGCATCTTCCTCACTCGTGGCGGGGTGGATTTGATTCTGACTATCCGCAAGGAGTACATCTTTGTCGGGTACCAGGACCTCGTCTGCACGCTCTTGTCGCAAGTAATGGAGTCGCCGGAAGTCCTCCAGCAAATGATGGAAGAGAAGATTCTGAAGGCTCTCTCCAAGCTCTCGACGCGATTGGGCTCTCCGAGCCAAATGCGCATCACGCCGCGAGCGCTGCTCATGGAGCTCGCTGCAGTTGCTGTCCGAAATGAAGAAGTGTTCGTGAAAGCCTTGGAGAACGCGGTGCAGGTGAAGAAGAGCGAGTCGGGCAGAACGTATGTGATCCCCAAGAAGGATGCTTCCGCTGAGAGCACGCTTGCTGCCGCCGATCCTGCAGCCCCTGCAGCTGCTCCACGACCGGTAGCCGACGAAGAGTCGCGAGAGAAGAAAGCAACTCCGCAGAAGGTACCAAAGAGCCACAAGCAGAACGTGCAGCTCATTTCCAGCAAAATCATCGACAAGATTCGAGCTGTGTGGAATGAAGAGAAGCACAGCTCAAGCGATTCCGAGCGCAAAGAGGAGAAGCAGCAGGCGGCGAAGAAGAACATTCAAGCGCGGCCAGTGGTTTGCGTCGGCATGTACTTGGAGCTTCTGGTTCATTTGGTCACATCCTTTCCAGTCTGCGCAAGTATGGTGGCGAAAGCAAAGGAACACAACTCGGACGGCAAAGACGGATTTATTCGCCTGGTGTTAAAGGAGTTCCTGCCGTCGAAGGAGTTGTGCCATTTCGTTGCCCTGAGAAGGTCGTTGAAAAAAAACGGACTCTACGGAAGCAGCGTCGGCTTGGGTGCTGAACTTCCTCTTGCCGACGTGCCGCCTTCGATGAGCAAGAGGACCAAGGAGCGTGTACAAGGCGCTCACCGCCTGTTGAGCGCGATCGGAAGTCAATCTGGCGAAGGCTCGAAATGCATCATCTCGGAGCTGCTTCAGCTATTGCAAGAATGGCCACTGAGTCCTCGCGCTCCTCGTGCTGCTGAAGTTGACTTGAGCGTCCGCGATGAAGAGTCGCTAAGTGCGTTGCACGCGTGGGCAGGGCTCATCATGAGCATTATGTGGCCAAACGGGTCGACGAAGGGATTCGCTTGGGATAAGGTGGTTCCAGCCGGCGGCTTGAAAGGAAAGCACTCTTTCGTCACGCTGCTCGCAGAAGCGCTGCGCAAGATCGACTTGGCGCACCCGCTCGCTCACGTCACGTGCTCGATGCTGCTCCGACCACTTGCGACTTTGACCCGCTCGTTTGTTACTCATCGCGTCCGCCGGCTACTGAAGAAGCGAAACTCAGCGTCGACTGCTGTTGGCGAGAGCAATGCTGCGGATGCAGCCCCAGTTACGTCAGTACTAGCGACTGCCAGTGGCCCAACTGCTGGTGCTCCTGGGGCGGAGTCGACTGGACGAGAGCAAGAACCTCAGAGAGAGACTCCACCCTCTGACCACACAACTGTGACGACATCATCGCATGCTGTTGCAGTGGATGATGCAGCAGAAGATGTTGCGATGCACACCCCTTCTTCTGCTGTCGATGATCAAGAAATGCAAGGAGTCGACGACGAGGACGCAAGTGACGACGATAGTGATCGAAGCAGTGCGTCTGGTCATTCGATTGACGACCGCGAGGATGAGAGAGAAGAAGAGGAAGAAGACGATGATGACGACGAAGAAGATGATGACGACGAAGAAGATGATGAAGACGACGAAGACGAAGACGACGACGATGATGATGAGGAAGACGAGGAAGAAGATGAAGATCAGCTGCGACTTCGAGTCATTCGTCGTAACGGTGGTGGTAACTACAGTCGACGTCCGTCAAACCGACTCTGGGGCTCCCTCGACACGGATCTTTCCATCATCGATGCCTTGGACGAGGTTGACGAGGAGGAGTTCTCGTATCTGAACATGTTGGACGACGAGGCGCTCTTCAGCGAGGAGCAACGCCGACGAGCACAACTTGCTGTTCGCGCGAGCGAGCGTAGTGGTTCCCGCGGCGGCGATCCAACCGTGAACTCTCTTCTTGACGCGTTTATGGGGAACGCTGATGCGAGCGAAGGCAGTACAACTGCTCTGTTTGGCGGCGCAGAGAGCGAGGAATATCTGCTCGACTTACCGTCAAGCCAACTGTTTCGCTCATCAGGCTTGTCATCTCAGCACCAAGACGGCCGCGGTGGCTTGGGGGCGTTCAGAAGCGCCGTGATGCAGTTCATCGATGATCTTCCGGATGGCGGTGACGACGACATTCTCTTCGAGGCTTTTGAAATGGGCAACCCCGGAGCGCGAGCTCGACGAGACCACCGCGGTGGAAGCCGAGGAGACTTCCCTGAATCGTCAACAATCCATCCACTGCTGAACCGCAGTGGTGTTGCAGAACTGATTCCAGAAACCGGTGGGCTACGTATTCCTGCTCGTCTGTCCCTTCCACGTCACTCGTCACTGCTGCGCGAGCTGCAAGAGCTGTCGGAGCAAGTCCAGACTCAGCTACCGATTTCGTTTGGTGGTGGTGCCCGTGCCCGTCTCGGTCTGCAGCGAGGTGGTGGCGGACGAGGTCGTCCATCGAGTCGAAACAATCGCTTGTCCGCGGTTTCAAACCTGTTGAGTGAGTTCTCGCTCGACATTCCGTCTTCGTCGCACCTGTCACTGAGTCAAGCGCGGAGTCACCGTCTGGGACAACGAGGCGGCGGTCGCGGAGATCGCGACATCTTCGGAGGCAGTGGCCGCGGTCTTCGTGGTGATGCGGGCGGAGCCAATAACGCTGCACTTTGGGGACCCGGTGGTGCTGGAGGGAACATTGACATCCGGTCTGTTGCGTCTCGGCTTGAGCAGCGCATCAACCAAATGTACGTAGAGGATGCACCCAGCCAAGCTGCAGAGGCTGCTGCCCAAGTCGACGCAGCTACTACTCACCAGGAAACTGTTCTCCCTGCTGCACCAGCTGAAGGCACTCACGAGAGTGAGATCACTGCTAGTGGCAGTAGCCGCACGAGTCTAGTGGCGAATGAAGATGGCAACTCGACAGAAGAAGAGGAAGGCAGACACGATGGCGGAGACAGCAGCAGTGAACAGGCAGCTGGCAATGAGGTTGCTTCAGAGACTGCGTCAGTGATCGCTCTTGCTAGTACGTTCGGCGAGTCCACTATTCGCTCTCCAGAAGAACCAGATGCGGACCAAATGGGTTCGGAAACGGAGACGCCTTCGTCGCCCATGGCTCGTGACGATGACCTTGAAGCTCACGCATCTCGAGACAGCGAATCGGGTCCAGCGAGTGTCCTTCCACCACCAGCTCCGATTGCTGCTGGATCCGGCTCGATGCTGTCTTTCACGTTGGACCTGACAGGGTTACAAGTTCCACCATCGAGCACTGACAACGAGACTGCAGCTGTTCAAAGCGGTCGTACAGCTGCGAATGGAGAGGAAGAAGAGAGCAAAGCGGAAGAAGCACCCGCACTGGTAGCCTCGCACGACGAAGACGTAGCGGAAAGCGACGAGTTGCGCTGCCCAGAAGGTATCGATCCTGAAGTGTTTGCTTCTTTGCCACCGGACATGCAGGCGGAGATTATCGCGCAGAGTGCTCCTCCTGCAAGAAGTACCGCGGCGAGCGGGAACCAGACTGGATCCGAGAGCTTCTCACAGCTTGACTTGGACATGGCGAACTCAAGCTTCGATCGCGAAACACTGGAAGCGCTGCCGGAAGACATCCGTGCGGAGGTGCTCGCGAACGAACGTCGTGAGCGGGAGGCGCTGGCTGCAGCTGCGGCAGAGCCAGCTGACATCTCTCGTGCCCAAGAGATGGACAATGCGTCGTTTGTCGCCTCGCTGGCGCCTGAGCTTCGTGAAGAGATCTTGGTGACGTGCGATGACGCTTTTCTGCAGACCCTGTCGTCTCAAGTGCGTGCCGAAGCGATGGTTTTGCGAGAGCGAGCTGCTTTCCGCACAACGTACCGAGAGCGCCAGCCAGACCCGCAACGTACAGGGGGTAGACGCGGCGGCGACGACGGCATTAGCGATCTCTTTCAACGACCAACGCTGCGCCGGATGATAACTTCCCACGGGCCCGATGGCTTGGTGAGCGGTACCAGTCGTCGCTCTGGACGCAGAAATATGTACCTGGACAGCAGTGGGAACGTTCGACGAGGCGGTCGTCGCGACGGCGATGGATTGGAGAGCTCTGCTCACGCTGGCATGCTCCGAGTGGATCGTGACGAAGAGGAAGAGGAGTCGGATCGCATCTTCGACGATCGTTGCGTCAAGGGTTTGCTTCGACTGCTCTTCATGGCGCAATCCGTGATCCAGAACCGCGTGCTCCAGCGTGTCCTGGCCAACATTTGTCTGTATCCACTGACGCGCGACAGTGTCCGTGTGAACGTTCTCCGTGTGATTACGCGGGCGCTTGGACGTCCTTTGCTTCCAGCTGAGCCAGTTGACGACAATTTCCCGCCGGCACGGCTTTATGGCTGCAACGACAGCAGCAACCGAGGAAGCAACAAGAGTGGCTCCGACCAAAATGGGCTGCCTGCTGATGTGGTGACCCGGACGCTGCACGTACTGGTCTCTCTGGCGAAGAACAACCCTCGCTTTGCGGTTGAGCTTCTCCGTCCGCACGGGATGCGTCGACCCACGGACACGAAGGCGGGAGGTGAGGCAACTTTGGTGGTCGAAAGCGGCGCTGGCATCTTGGTGGAGCTTCTGACGATTCCATTTGTGTGCCGAAACGGAACCAATCTGGACACGCTGCTTGAGCTGCTGGAGCTGGTTCTGTCGCCTCTCGATCGAGTTTCAAGCACCGTCAAGAGCAGCGAAGAGGAGGAGAAGAAGGAGACTGTTGAAGATGCAAAGCCGAAGAGCGACGAGTCTGAATGGGTGGTCGTACCATCTGTCGAGTTGGATGCGGACCGCATGAACACGATCGTGTCCGTGCTGTGCATGGACATCTGCACGCCGCAGATGCAGGAGCGGACTGTGATGATCCTGAAATTCCTGAACCGAGTGCCAGCGAACCGAAGTCGCGTGATTGATGCGATCGTGCACCACGCGAGCTTGCTGGCGAAAACGAGCAAGCTGGCGATTTCTGGCTCATTGGCGTACGAGTCCTCGGCTGTGCTTCGATCTGCACAAGACGAGCTCCGACTGCTTCGATTGCTGCACACGCTCTCCGACATTTGCGAGACAACCGCTGCATTCACTGGGTACTGCCACGCGATCGGCTTGGACCCGCTGTGGGACGAACTGAGCCGGTCACTTGAAGAGGCGCGATCGAGCGGAGGTTTGGAAGAGAAGGAGAGCGGCGGACTGGCGACAAACGCTGAGTTGACCATCGGCGGCTCAACGCCATCTGCAGCTGCTGAGGACGACAATGTGGACGGGATGGTGATTGAAGGCAAGAGCGCTGGCGCGTCGTGCGCGATGGCTGCGCTTTTGGCTCGCTTTTTGCCCATGGTCGAAGCTTTCTTCGTGGTGAATGCGCGCGACGCAGCCGCCATGTCCCTGCAAGTGCCCGACTCGACCGAGCGCGAAGAAGCGGTGGTTGCTAACCTGCGTGTGAGCGGCTTTGCTGTCGCGGGAGGCGAGGCTGCTGCTTCAGCTACCAGCAGCGCAGATGCTGCGCAATTGGCGTCTGAAGCCAGCGAAAGCATGCGCTTGGCGAACTTTGTAGAGGCGAATCGCGTGCTGTTGAACATTCTCGTGCGCGAGAAGCCATCGCTGCTGGACTCGTCGCTTGCGGCGTTGATCAAGATGTCCCGTTGCCGCGCGTACTTGGATTTCGACAACAAGCGCACGTACTTCCAGAGCGCGATGAAAAAGCTGCGTCAGACTGCGCTGCGAAGCCACGGTGGGAGCACCTCGTCGGTGCGCATCCCCGTTCGTCGCGAGCACATCTTCGAGGACTCGTACTACGCGCTTCGTATGCGCAGCGGCCAGGAGTTGCGCCGCAAGCTGCACATCTCGTTCACGGGCGAAGAAGGCATTGACGCCGGTGGCGTGACGCGCGAGTGGTACATGATCCTCGCGCGCGAGATCTTCAACCCAAACTACGTGCTGTTCACGTCTGCGGCCGACTCACCGACGTTCCAGCCGAACCCGCTCTCGTACGTGAACAAGGACCACCTGTCGTACTTTGAGTTTGTCGGAAAAGTGATCGGCAAGGCTGTCGCGGATGGCCAGTTGCTCGACGCGCATTTCACGCGCTCGTTTTACAAGCACATCCTGCAGCTCCCGATTTCGTACCACGACATGGAGGCGATCGACCCGGAGTACTACCGCAACTTGCACTCGATCCTGGACAACGCGATCGAGGATCTGGGGCTCGAGCTTACGTTCTCGGCTGAGCACTCGAACTTTGGCAAGATGGAGATTGTGGACCTGATCCCGAACGGCCGCCACGTGAACGTCACGGACGAGAACAAGATGGAGTACGTGAAGCTCGTGACGCACCACCGCATGGCGACGGGCATCCGACAGCAGATCGACGCGTTCCTAAAGGGCTTCCACCAGCTGGTGCCGCCTGACATGATCTCGATCTTCAATGAGAACGAGCTGGAGCTGCTGATCTCGGGCATGCCGGAGATCGACATTGACGACCTGAAGGCGAACACGGACTACGCGAACTTCAAGCCCACGGACTCGGTCATTCGCTGGTTCTGGAACGTGCTGTACGCGTTCACGCACGAGGAGCGCGCGCTGTTCCTGCAGTTCGTCACTGGCACGTCGAAGGTGCCGCTCGAGGGCTTCAAGGCACTCGAGGGCATGCGCGGTACGCAGAAGTTCAACATCCACAAGGCGTACGGCAACACGAGCGCGCTGCCATCGGCTCACACGTGGTATGTTTTGCTGTTTTACTGTTGTTGATGAAGAAGAAGTTGCTGACGATTGTTTGTTTTTGTTGTTGTTGCAGCTTTAACCAGCTGGACCTGCCCGAGTACGAGAGCGAGGAGAAGCTGAAGCAGCGCCTGCTGTTTGCGATCCGCGAAGGCTCGGAGGGCTTTGGCTTTGGCTAAGCGGAGAGTTGGTGAGGAGATCGGAGAAGAAGAAGAGAGCTTCGAGAGGAAGGAGCGTCGTGAACACAGACGACTCACGACTGAATGGATAAATGAATATATGGATGCATGGGTTGATGTGAATAGCAACTTGTTGTTCGCTTGGAATCCATTGGCAACGACGGGCGACCGCTTCAAGTGTCGTGAGAGAGGGAGGTCACCAGGTTTCCACAAGCCCCCACAGCAGCAGCAAGCTCACGGCGCTGGAGTCCGAGCGCGACGGAGAGCTGTGTGAGAGTTTCATGGTCTCTTCATTTGACGAACGGTTGCCTCTGACGACAAAGTGCTGGCAAAAGAAGGTAAGCTGGTGGACACGCATGGCTCAAGTGACTCGAAGTTTGTATGGATAGCCTCTGGCTGCACCTTTCTTTGACACGAATCGCGCGCTGTCGCATGGGATGGGTTCGGTTTTTCAGCTGAGCGAGCGTCCAGCAGCGCAATGCAAACTCATTTCGTTTCTCCACGCGAAAGGACGAGCAACCGAGCAAGCGAGCGATGGCGGCGAGCGGCACGTCCCCCGTGGATTGGCAGGCGCTGCTGCTGCAGGCGCAGACCCAGTGGAGCGTAAGCCGCGACGAGCTCGTGACCCAGTACCAGACGCTCCCGCACGAGGCACACGTGCTGGGCGCGTTCGTCGCGGGCATCTGCGTGGGGCTCCTGCTGCCCAAGTTGCGCCAGCCCTTCCGCCGCTTCTCGACCGTCGACGACATCCCGATGAAGTTCTTCCACGAGGAGCGCCAGCTCACGGCTGTGGGCGTGAGCTACAGCGATGGCGACACGTTCCGCGCGCGCCACGTGCCCTTCTGGCGCGGCGCCGGCGCCTACACGGGCAAGGCGTCCGAGCACACTCTGCAGGTGCGTCTCGCGGCGATCGACACCCCCGAGACCGCCAAGTTCGGCAACGCCGGTCAGCCCTTCGGCGATGAAGCGAAGAAGTGGCTCGCAGACCATCTCAGTGGGAAGAAGCTGACGCTCACGCTGCTGCACAAGGATCAGTACTCGCGCGCCGTGTGCATGGTCGAGTACGGACGCTGGCCGTTCCGCAGGAACGTCTCCGAGGAGATTTTGAAGGCCGGGCTCGCGAACGTCTACCGACAGGCGGGGGCGGTTTACGGCGGCAAGCAGGAGGTCTTTGAGAGACTCGAGGCGCAGGCGCAGAAGAAGAAGCTCGGGATCTGGAGCCAGGGCAAGAAGTTCGAGAGCTCGGGCGAGTACAAGGCGCGCCTTCGTGCGGGCAAGTGATAGAGACAAATAACATGTGAGACTGAACAGTTAATTCGACGTTACTTGCCACTTCAGGCGTTGAGAGCACGACACCGCCACAGTGCTGACTTTGCTGCCACGGACAGCTTTGCTATAAGCGACTGGATAGCTAGCCTCGCAGCTCGTCGATCCACTCGTAAGACTCTTCGTATTCGCCCGTGTACTCGTCGGGCGTGTCGTCACCATCGTTCTCATCACTTGGCTTGGCTTCCACACCCACAGCGCAGGCGACGCGAGGCGTGGCCGAGCCGCACACAGCGTGCAGTACGATGCTCCAGTGCGGCTTGCGCTCGGCGTAGAGCGGGAAGTGCGGGTCCTTCCACTCGCCGCTCGCGAAGTCGTTGTCGCCCAGCACCAGGTTGCCGACTTTGCCAGAGAGATCGCCCTTCTCACAGACAAGTGGGTCCTTTACGTACACCGCGGGCGTGCACTTGTACTGCGCGGGCGTCTTTCCCTCGCACTGCGGCGTGCCAGCGTACTCTGATGACGGGCCACAGGCCTTGTTCGGGTCGTAGTGGTTGCCCGTGATCGGCTTGGCGCACCCGGCGAACGAGTCCGAAGTCTTGGAGCGCGGCGACGCGTTCCAGTCGACGTGGATGTGGTACTGGAACTCGTGGACCTTGGCGAGGTCCTTGCACTGCGGATCGGACTTGCGCACGGCCTCCATGTCCAGCGCGCTGAAGTCCAGCGACGCGAGGATCCACGAGGCGGCGGACTGCTCGGCGCTCTCCTCGTCGCCGATGTGGTTGTGCTCGATGGTGATCGCGCCTTGGATGCCGGCGGCGGTGTCGCGATCAAAGTCGTACACGATCTGCTTCTTCGCTGCGGCTGCTTGCGTTCTTGACGCAGCTTGTCCACCTCTGGAGGACATGACCGGGGCGCAGCACGAGGCGAGCGCGAGGCAGGCGAGCGACAGACGCCAGGAGCCCAGCATGTAAGCTTGATCTTGGTCGTTCGAGGGATGTGAAAATGATTCGGTGCCGGTCTGGACAAGTTTTGACTGAATCAAAGAGTGTGGCATATAAAACCGAAGATATGCTTGTTGGATCGGACGCACGAAAAAAGTATGCGCTTTGATGTTGTTGTTCTGTGGGATGTCAAAAGTGGTCCTGACACTCAAAAACGACGTTTGGTATAAATATGAATCTTTCATTTTATGAAATTTATAGCAAAAAAGAAGAATTTGCACTGCCCTTTGAAGCACTTGGTCGACTCGCCTGTTCTTGAGTTGCTTTTTGTCTTGTTGTCTGTTCAGTTGCTTGTTTGTCTTGTTGTTCTTGTTGCGCGGATCGCCGCCAAATATATTCACGCCACCTTGATCACCAAATAGAAATGCGTTGAGCTCACATCCACCGTCTACAGCTCGATGCGCTTGCCACCGCGGCCCGTGCGCTGCTGCGTGCCCTTGTAGTTGCTGTTGCTGCGCGCGCGGTTGCCGGTACCGTTGTTGCCATTCTCGCCGTTCACACTGCTGTTGGGGGACGACGTCTTGCCGCCAAAGGACGCGCGCAGCGACGAGTTGTGCAGCACGTCCGCGTCGTAGCGGTCGTACGAGCCGCGACGCGTGCGGCTCGTGTTGCGGTCACCGTTCACACTGCCCGAGTCGCTGCGGTCGTAGGATCCACGACGCGTGCGGCCACCGTTGTAGTCACCATTGACGCTGCCCGAGTCGCTGCGGTCGTACGA
The DNA here is from genome assembly GCA_023333845.1 of Globisporangium polare. NCBI lineage: Eukaryota > Oomycota > Peronosporomycetes > Pythiales > Pythiaceae > Globisporangium > Globisporangium polare. The sequence continues at coordinate 7,750 of JAASFQ010000002.1, read as the reverse complement.
GCCGCGACGCGTGCTGCGGTCGCCGTTGACGCTACCAGAGTCGCTGCGGTCGTACGAGCCGCGACGCGTGTACGCCGAGCTGCCACCACCGCCGCCGCCGCCGATGGACGAACCGAGCGTGAACGACTGGCGCAGCGACGAGTTGCGCATGCTCGAGTCGTCGCGGTCCTGCGAGCCGCGGCGGCCGCGCGGCTTGGAGCCGCCGATCTTCTGCGCCGCCACCACGGGCTTGTTGGCCCCCGGATTGGTCGCCACGGCGCTCGCGTAGGTGCCTGGCGCTGGCGGCGTGCTGTAGCTGCGCTGCAGCGCGTGGTGCGGCTGCTGCACATTCGACTGCTGAGACAGCTGGTGCTGTGGCGCGGCCGTGATCGAGTTGCGCTGCTGCTGCTTGCTCGCTTCTTCCAGCAGGTCCACGCCCAGCGTCACGCTGAAGCTCACGCGCTGCTCAAAGTCCTCCTCTTCGTCGTCCTCGTTCAGGATGATGCCCATGACCTTGGCCGGCTCGACGATCGGGCCGTCCTCGCCCGTGGGCTGACGCACGAGCGAGCTGCGCAGCTTCGTGGGGGACACCGGCAGCTGCTTTGCGTTCATCTCCGTGCTGGCAGTGGGCTCCTTGGTGAGGCTGTTGCCGGCCGAGCCGCTCACGACGACGGTCATGAAGCTCAGGCTGTTGCGGTCGCTCGCCGCGGGCTCCTCCTCCACTTCCTTGCTCACCTCGCGGATGTTCACGACGCGCTGCGTCTTGGCCGCCTCGGCCTTCTTGGTCGTCGTCGAGATCGAGAGCGAGTTCGCGCGCTTGATGGGCGTGGCCGCGACCGTCGCCGGGTTCGAAGAAGCCAACGACGACGACGTCGTGTTCATGGTCATCGTCATCGATGGCGCAGGCGTCGGTGGCAGCGGCGGCTGCAGGCTCGAGAGCGACACGCGCATGTTCACGACCGGCGCCGAGTTCGAGAGCTCCACAGCCTTGATGATGTTGGCCACGGACGAGAGCTTCGGTGGGGACGGCTGCTTGGACGTGAACGCGAGCTTGGTGAGGCGTGGCACCTCATCACGGTGCTTGCGGCTGAGCTCCGGGTCCTGGCGCAGAATCAGGCGCAAGCGAGCATTCGCCTTGGCGAGCGCCACGTTCTCGCTCTGCAGGTGCTCCGTGTGGTTCTTGAGGTGCTCAACGCTCTGGCGCAGCGCCATGCGCTCGCCCATGGCCTCGTTCAGACTGCCCTGCATCAGCTTGAGCTTCTCCATGGCGGCCATGTTCTGCGTCTTCATCATGCGGTGGGTCTCCTTGTATCGGAGCTGCGCGCCGCGGAGCAGCTCCACCTCCTCCTGGAGCTTGGCGTTGCGCTGGTTGGCCGCCGCAAACGACGCGCCGTTCACGTACGCGCCACGCTCCATCACTTCCTTCTCCTTGCGCATCTGGGCGCTAAAGGTCTTGAGGTTCGTGTTGGCCTCCTTGAGAGCGGCGTTCTCGCTGCGCAGCTGGTCGATCACAAAGTCGGCGTCCTCGAGCGCGTCCTCGCTGCGCATGATCATCGACGACCGGTGGCCGTAGGCCTGCTGCTCGAGCTCGATGCGCGCCTCGCGCTCCTGCTGCAGGCGCTTCTTGAGCAGCTGGATCTGGTTCTCGAGCTTCGCGTCCTCCTTGGCCTGCTTCTGGAGCACGGCGAAGGACTTCACGGCCAGGAACATGCGCACGACGCTCTGCAAAGTGCTGATCGACTTGATGACCGTAAGGTACTTGCGGCGGCACACGTACATCTTGAAGACGTTCTGGATCTTCGTCGCGCGGTGGTTCTCGCGCATGGTGCGAAGCAAGAGCTGCGCGCGACGGCGGCGCGCGTTCTTCTCAATCACGATCGCGGCTTGGCGCTGCTTGAGGTACAATTTGCGCGCGCTGAAGCCTCGGAACGCGGTTTGCACCTTGATGCTCGCGTTCTTGATCACGCGGAAGGCCGCCATGGCCGCCCACTTCTTCACGTAGCGCTGCAGCACCACGGCCGCGGCGTTGAGCTTCCGCGAGCGCATCTCCTCGAGCGCCTCGAGTGCGCCCTTGCGGAAGAACACGCGCGTCTTACCGATCTGGTACTCCTTCTCCTTGCCGGGGAGCAAATGGTTGGCCAGCAGGTCACGCACGGCGCTGATGGTCTTGGCCTCTTCGCTGGCGTCCTGCGAAGTGGTGACGTCTTCAATGGCGTGGGCCGACTTGGTGGTCGACGCCACGCCGCGGAAGCGCTCGAGGAACACGGTCTGCAGCAAGCGGTTCGGGTACGCCATGCGACTGATGCGCACGGCCTCGACGACGCCCGCGCACTGGAGCTGCTCGGTCACGCACAACTTGTTGAACACGTGCGGGCTCTTCTGGCCGTTCGGCTTGATGCACCGGATGTAGTGCACGTTCGTGCGGCGGATGTCCTCCATGAGCCCGTTCAGCTGGCTCTTGAACTGCGTGCCGACCGTGTCGGACACAATGGACGTGCGGCGCTTGAGCTGTGGGCGGCCACCAGCGGCTCCGACAGCCTTTGGGTGGCCCTGGATGCCCGTCATGGCGTCACCGACGTGCTCCTCTGGGAAGAGCGCCTTGACAAACGTCGACTGGCTCTTGCGGATGAGCGCGATCAAGTCGTTCTGCAACGCGTCCGTGTTCTTGAGCAAGAAGCCCTTGGTGTCGTACTGCACGGGGCCAGCGTAGTGCTTGATCACGAACGCATCACGCGCAAAACGCGGACTCTCGAAGCGGTCGTTGTCGTTGTAGTGCGCCTTGAGCTTGTTCGCAAACGCGTCGTCGCTGCCCTTGGGGCGCATGCACTCCTCGTTCAAGAGCGAGAGCACACCGAAGCGTCCTTCAATGAGCGCCAACACATTCGCGTTATCGGCAAACTCAATGCGCGTCCATGGGATGCCCTCCTCCTCGTACTCGACCTGGATCGACTTGAACACGTCCTGCGTGAACTTTTGCTGAAGCTTCTCGTTCGCGTAGTTGATGCAGAGCTGCTCAAAGGAGTTCTTCTCAAAGATCTCAAAGCCAAAGATGTCGAGGATACAGATCTTGTTGGCCACCTCGCTCGCGGGCGCGCTTGTCGACATGTTCACGCGGTGGATCAGCCAGCCGAACAAGTGCGAGTACAGCGCCACACCAAGGGCCGTACGTGCACCTTGGGCCTGCGAGATGTTGAGGGGCACCTGGTACGTCTCCGTGACGGCCGAGAGCGACATCTGGCGCGTCACCAGCGCCTTCTCAAGCTCTTCCTCGGAGAACTCGAGCAGCTGGGACACGATCGCCTTCACCTTGAGGTTCGCCGGGTCCTCAACGAGCTGCGACGCGTCCTCGTTGCCCTGTGGCGTCGCGAATTGCAGGCGCGAGAGGTGCAGGATCGCCGCCACGACCTTGAAGATGCTCAGCTGGTCGTCGGCCGTCACGCCCATGGTCTCGAGGCACGACACCGTCTGCTTGAAGCGCTGCGCGTCCTTCATACCCTCGCTCACGCTCTGGCCCTTGGCGTCCACAAACGGGAAGTCATGGGCATGCATACCAACAAGTTCGACTTGCGTGGTTGTAGCCTCGGGGGCCGCGAGCAGCTGGTAGAAGATGTGGTAGTTGCGCTCGTCCTGGCCCTGCATGGACACGCGCGACTTCTCGAGCAAGTACGTGCGCGACTTGGCGCCGATGAGCTGCCCAAGGTTGTTGAACTGGAGCTCCGAGAACTTGCCGAAGCGCGAGCTGTTGTCGTTGCGCGACGTCTTCGCGTTACCGAAGGATTCCATGAGCGGGTTAGCGTCCAGCACGCGCTCGATGATGCTCGTCTCCTTGTTGTCGGCGTTCGCGTTGTTGAGGACGTCGTTGTTGCCGGCCGCGGCCAAGTGGGACATGAGGATCTTGGTCGTCTCGGTCTTGCCGGCGCCAGACTCGCCGCTCACGAGGATACTCTGGTCCTCGCCGAACGTGCGCATGTGCTGGTAGCTGCCCGCGCTCGTGGCGTACACGTGCGGCGGCAGCTCGCTGCGGTCCTTCTCGAGGTACTGCTCCTGCTCGTCTTTTGTGTAGATGTCCAGCCATGCATACTGAGGAGGAACAAGCAAGCAAGCAAACAAGTGGGTGCGTCAGATTTGCGTGCTTGCTTGTGCAGCAAGGGAGCAAACAAGCAAGCAAGGCAACAGCTCTTTACACGTACAGGGTTGACGGCGATACAGATGGGGCCCGTGTAGGTGTACGGGATCTGGCGCAGGAAGCGCTGTTTAAGGTTGAACAAAATTGCTGGCTCGTGCAGGTAGTTGAGGTTCACCATGTCCTCCACGCCGTTGGCGTTGCGCACGGCGTTCTGCAGCATGATGGAGTTTTTCTATTCATCGCAGACAAGCAAGCAAGTCAGCAAAGAAACAACAACTAGCAACCAAGTGCAAACAAGTCGACAAGCGCAAGAGAGAGGGGTCGAGACAAAAACGTACGGCTACGGTGCGGATGGAGCCCGCCTCCGGGTGCTTGTCGCCATTCTCCTCGTTCGGGTCGGCCTCGAGCACGACCTCGACCGTGTCGTTGTTCACCACGTGGCCCTTGGTGATCGACGCCTCGACCCAGCTCACGTTCGCGTCCGGCACGTACACCTGCACATTTTCGTTACGCAAGCGGTTGCACGCAAGTTTCGCACAAAGCAAGCGCAAGCAAAAACAAACCAGTGAGCCATCTCTGAATCTGTGTGTGTGGAATGGATACAACGACAACGACCAAACACACGCACACACAAGCCATGCGAACAAGCACACGTACTTTGGTCTGCTCGGCCTCCATGACGTCGTCTTCGTTCTTCTTCTTCTCTACCTCCCGTCCCCCCGTCCGTCTCGGATGGAGCAAAAGGCGCTGTGTGGCCGCCCAAAATTCTTGCGCGCGTCGTCCCCAGTTGGCTGCTGTGGTCCCTCTCCTGCCTGCCTTGCCTGCTTCCTGCCTGCCTTCCTCCGTGCTTCCTCAACCACCCTCGCGATTGAGCAACCTGTGTGTCCTGTATCGCATACAAGCACTCTGATGGAGCAACCATCCGAGTCAAACAAGCGAGGCTCGTTTCTCTGTGTGTTTGTGACCCATTACAAAAAAGCAGCTTGGGTTCACTATGCCACATACATTTGCCAAGAGCGAGGTAGGAGGGGAAGGGGGATGCGCGCTCCTCCAGCTGCGCTTGGTTCCTGAGGGAAGATGAGACGTCTCGAAAAGGGGTGCGATAGGAGGGATCCTTTGCAAGACAGGGTGAAAAAAGACCTGGATGAGATCAAAGAAAGGGGCAGTTGGAGCCTCCCACCTGACCCAATCGCTTCGACAACGCGCCCTGTTTTGACAATTCAACGCAAAAATGCACTTCAAGCTCTTTGCGTGCTCCACTTGGCTCCACTTGCTCTCGAATGACTGGACCCCCTTTCTGTTGGCGAGAATTTGCTCCTGTGGGAGCGACGAGATCTTTCCTTCTTTGTCAGCTCTCGCGATGTTCTCGGGCTTCTTTTCCCTCGTGTGTTGGCGACAAACAAGTCGGACATCCGTCCAGCCAGCCAGCAGCACCTCTTCGACTCGTCCGTCGTGGTGGCCTCACGAGCGCAGCTCTCCCGTGCAGAACAGTAGCCACTTTTGCTGTTCTTCTTCTCGCTCATCAAACAAATGGCTGGTGACCAGTTGATTGATCTCTTCTCTCACATACCTGTTTGCTTGCGAGATTCCCACGCACGCGGAAGAGCGCCAGTCAGGAAGAAGGCAGGCATGACAACAGCGACATGAGCGAGAGGGAGAAGGACATCTTTTTTTGTTTTGTTTCTGCGTGGACAAACTGGATGTGTTGTGTTGTCTGTGGTGTCCAGTCAGTCCGGATCCACCTCAAAGCCGCCAAAGGCGTATCTTTGGCGCTTATTCCTTCCTCACACGAAGATCTTTCCACGCATCCAAGACCTCGCTCTCCAGCCCATGTGCACACACACACATGCGCCACGAATCCTTCCAGGATCGGACGAATGAATGGCGCATTTCCAGCTCGTGAGCTCGCGACAGCATTTGGAGCTCTCGACCCTGACGAGCACTGTGAGCCAGTCGTTCCTCCGCCTCACTCTGAACTGGACTTTGTCATCGAGCCAGAAAGAGAAAATCTATTTTGGGGCTCTTTCAGCTGTTGCAAACGTCCTGCAAACTTCAAGGTGCAGCATCTCAAATGGCTCACAAAACGCTTCCCGAATGGCTCACAAAACCAACCAAGCAAGTCGCAAGCAAGTGCATGCAAAGCAAACTCGTGTGCACGAACAAAGCAAGTGCACGTGCAGCATGGTTGCGAGGGACTCGCTCAGGGGGGATGATGAAGATGCAGCGCGGCCGCTCGTTAAAGATGGCTCACTGCTGCGCTGCTGCCGAGCGGACAGCCACGTAGCGCGGCTGCAAAGCGCGGCTGCGTGCTGAAAAGGAGGAGGGTGGTGGTTTCGCGTGGCCGCTTGGTGGTCTGCGGGCACTCGTTAACGCACAAGTGATGTCATCGCACCCAAACAAACACTCGTTCGTCTGCATGCACATCCGAACGGATAGCCCAACACACGCACATTTGCGCAAAGAATATCAACGCGCGCAGATTTTTCGGAGGGTCGCGAACAATTGGAGGATCCAGATCTCTCTCTCTCTTGCGCGCGCGCAAATACGCAGCTTGCCATGTGTGAACAAGCGCACGCGTTTGCTCGCTTCTGCGCACAACAAGTCGTATCAGATGAAAACAACAAACAAGCAAGCAACTCAACAACCTTCCGCCCCAAAACAAAAGCAAAGCAAGCGTATCTTGCGGCGTGTGCGGAATTAACCCCCTGGATGCCCATCCCCGTTCGAAATTTTCCCATCCAGCCATCTTGAAGCGACACACCACCCAGGCCGCCTGCAGCCACCCTCGAGCAGCCAAGCCGAGCGGAAGAGAACGCGCTCCTGACCAGGAAGGTGCATGCTGGGACCGCAGCGCAGGACTCGTGCTTGCGCTCGTTCTCGGTCGCCTGCGACACTTTGCCTCCCAAGCAGCGCAAACTTATGCCGCGCCGTCGTCTTTCCCAGCCGTCATGACCAAGGCCAGCAGAGCGAACTGCACGCGCACGAGGCCATTGCTTCAGTGCGCGTGCTTGTGTCCTGCTAGTATAGTACGGCAGGCTGCACTTCCAGGCACAACGCTTCCGGTCTACGAGCGTGACGTGATATGGCGAATTTGCAGGTACCCTTGGCGATTATGTGTGGTTGTGCTCCATTCCTTCATGCGGAGCTCTATCTTACATTAACCATGCCCTCGCTCACGACTGCTGCAATTATGAAAGCCTCTCCATCACTCGACGACATCGATTGCGAAGAGCTCCGCCAGCGCTTCGTCGACAGCCACACGAGCCTCGAGCGGGTGACTGTTGTCGTAGGCTCTCCAGAACAGCTCGCTCTGGAGCTTTGTGTGGTTGCGGCGCGCCTTGAACCTCCAGATCTTGTGTCCAAAGCCTCTCCGCAGCTTTGGCGCGTGCTTCACGAGCCACTCGTTCACTGCAACTCGCTTCTCGCGCTCCTGCATCTTTTTTGTGATAATGACCGTCCAGCCGCGCAGCTTCTGGCGCCACTGCTCGTACTTGACGAAAAGCTCGCGGTCGAAAATGTCGACGCCCACCAGCCCTCTGCGGTCGAGACTCTGGATCCCGAGCTCGCGCGACCACGTCATGCCGTAGCCGCACATACACGTGACCGAGTCGCAGCCTTCCACCTTGACGATCATCACGCGGCAGC